>CM042247.1:18607842-18877842 GCA_023566225.1 Romanogobio albipinnatus
TACATTGTATTAGAAACATATTTCCTTTATATGTTTTCATATTTAGCCTACATATGGTTACATTAGGGTGAATTCAGGGTGATTGGGACACTTTTTGCCTTTGAGATGACTTGAAAAAAGTGTCCCAATCACCCTGAATTCACCCTATTTAATTTTATCCTTAAGTTCTATATTCGTCGTGGCAAAGTTTGTATGTGGTAACTTCAAATTAGACAGTACTAGTTATGATATGTAGTTCCCAGTATGTAGTTCCAAGCTCACAGGCACAGCACTATGCATATGCTACACAAACAGATCATTACACCTATAATTTAAAGGGTTAGTTCACTCAAAAATGAAAATTGTCATTAATTACCCACGAAGCACCACGACGCATGCGCGAGAATATGACGGCACCGGCGTTCGGGCATCCAAGGAATTTGCACACTTTAGCCCCATTTTGAGCACTACGCCAAGACCTAAAGCACGATCAATGTAGAATCCAACAGCCAAGATACGGCGCATTTTCCTCTGCTTGTAAACAAAGCTCCTTGCTTCCGAGTCATGTGTCAGAACGCCAGCTCTACTCTCGCGCATGCGTCGTGGTGCTTAGTGAGTTCACTTCTGAGGCATAGACGGAAAACAAGCACTTGTTGAATAAAGTTATTATTTAGATTTTTTTTTGTGCACAAAAACTATTCTCGTCGCTTCATAAAATTATTGTAGAACCACTGTAGTGAGATGGACTTTGTAATGACGTCATTAGTACCTTCTATGGGTCTTGAGAGAGGAAATGTCATTGCTGCCAATGGAGGCCTTTCTGAGCCATCGGATTTCAACAAAAATATCTTAATTTGTGTTCCGAAGATGAACAAAAGTCTTACGGGTGTCGAACGACATGAGGATACGTAATTAATGACAGAATTTTCATTTTTGGGTGAACTAACCCTTTAACCCTGGCTCCACCCTCCTACGTACTTCCACTCAATTTTCATTTTCCTTCAGTACTCCGTCAGGGACTGCGGTATATTCTTAGGTTTTCTCCAAACAAATTTTTACTGGTCCAATCAGCGAACAGAGCGAGTGACTGAGAACGATGACGTTGATGTCGTGCGCTAGTTTGAGATGTAGTTCAGTAATGGCGGTGGAGAAAGATGCGAGCGAAGCCATTCATTCTGTTGTGGCACCAGAGCAAGAACAATCTTTGCTGAGTTTTGTTGGTGGCCATGATGTTGTGTCCCGGGAAAAGTTTGATTTTCCAGCTCGCTCCGTTAGTGGTGAAGGAGTTGGCTGAAGTCCCGGTAATTGTTTCTCGTGCGAGAAACAATTACCCATTGTCTCGTCGTACCAACTTAATCTCACGCCAAATTGCCAAACCTGCTTTTGATATTAAACAAAGTCTAAGCTTTTTAAAAAAATTTACATTTTAATGCGAAATTCAAACAATAAATAGCGTTTTGGCGCTAATATGGAATAACAGTTAAAGCCAGTGTTGAAGTTGCGACATGCTCTCTCATCTCCCAGTGGCGCGCGCGGTCACGTGTGTCAATACATTTGAATGGCTTAATACACAACAGCTCCACTTTACAGGTGTTTGCAGCAAGTTTTGGTAAACAGTACAGCATAGTGTGCATTGATTATTCAGCAACCATACAGGATCGTTTTATAATGGAGAGTGATGGAGATGCAACAATGTTAAAATTAATGTTAATGTTTTTAATTGTATTTAGCCCTCAGGTATTCCTTACTAATTGGTCACACTCATACTCATTGGTGGTCAAATGTGACCATACACCTTAACTATTTTTCAATTGAATAAATGTTCTATATTTTAGTTCAATAATATTTATTGAATATTTTGAGATATTTTGGTACTAAATACTATTTGTGCAATAATTATGGTCCATTAATGAGTTAATAACGTGTTCCAAACATCTATGGTATGGTTCTAAAAGCCACTGTGACGCCACGCTCCGAAATCCTTTATATAGCCGTGCTCGCTCTGGACGAGAGTTTCTCCTCTTTCTCTTCTCTTCACTACACACTCAACGAGCGAGGATTATTAAGGAGAAACGACCCGACAGAGAGCTAGACGAAGCACCTCGATGGATGGATGGATGGATCGATCACTCATCACAGAGCTAGACGAAGCACCTCGATGGATGGATGGATGGATCTATCACTCATCACAGAGCTAGACGTAGCACCTCGATGGATCGATGGATGGATGGATCACTCATCACAGAGCTAGATGAAGCACCTCGGTGGCTGGTGACAAGGGCCTCTGTGTTTAGCTTCTCGTGGAATGTCTGTGTTGGATTCTGTTGAGTGATGTGCGTGTCCCTCCACACCATATGTATGGGAATGACCCGCGGCGTCAGGTGGGGTGACACTCGCACTCGCTCTTCGCCCAAGTGAAGCACTCTTACCACAGCGAAACGCTGCTTTATATCTCTCACAGTCCCAGTAGTGAAGATCAACAGTGAAGCCTCCACGGTGGGCGACGGATGGGGTTCAGTGCAGCTTCTTGCGGGATTGCTGACTCGTGTTCGGGAGCTGTTGTGCTGAGAACCAGTGACAACAGGTTGTCTGGGAGGTTTTTGGTGCTGGTCCTCTTGGGGTTTCGACCTGTTCGAATTCGACCTCATAGGTCCAATCCTTCTCCTGGAGGGCCACTGTCCTGCAGAGTTGAGCTCCAACCCCAATGGAACACAGCTGAACCAGCTAATCTAAGTCTTATTAGGCATACTAGAAACTTTCAGCAGGTGTTGTTGAAGCAAGCTGGAACTAAACTCTGCAGGACAGCGGCCCTCCAGGGCCGAGTTAAGACCCCCGTGGATTGGAGAGCAGCATCAGGGGCTTCCCACTTCCCAGACCGCTTGGTGGAGCTGGAAGGAGGCCAACATCTACCCGTGCTGTGATGAGTGACAAACAGTCAGGGCAGTGCACAGGGGGGTGGCCCGGTGGCTAGAGCCATTGCCCCTCTGCCCTCATCAGCTAAAAGTGTTCTGTTTTCCCTCCGCTAAATTCTGCGAATCCGCTCCCGAGTTTTCCTGCTCGCTCCCTAGCGTCACTCAGAGTCTGTGCGCTCAGACAGCTCCAGAATGTCGTTGCATTAACGGTATGCATTACAATCCGCGGAATTAGTAATTTGGTAGTTTGTTTTAGTTTTTCTATTTCTGGTGGTATTATTTTGCTTCTGATCTTCTAATAGTGCTAACAACTTTTACAAAATACACGTTCTTGGAAGAGAATTATAATCCTTGTCTAATCAAATTTTTGTAGCTACCCGATCTGATCTAATTTAAATAACACCAACTTTGCTGTTGATGGCACACTTAATAATAATAATAATAATAATAATAATAATTATATATATATATATATATATATATATATATATATATATATATATATATATATATATATATATATATATATAACATCTATCTATAAAAAAAAAAAACAATAGATTTTGTCATAATAGATTTTCACTCAATTAATTAACCATTTTAATGAAAGTGAAGACGCCTGAAATGTAAATCTTATTCATGAAAATATTAAATAATAGCCCCGTTAATTACAATAGGTATTACATTTAAAAACAATAACACCAGTAACAACATGCCCCTTGGGGCCTTCTGTGCCAAATATGACTGGGTCATCTTACCCCAGGTGTCTAATTTTATCTTTTTACTTCAAATTAAAAGCTATAACATTTACTCCACAAATCCCTCATTAACATATAAACACAAAAACTTTGATATTCAACATAATACAATGTCATATAGGCCTATCACTACTTTCGATAGACACAAAATTAGATCAAAACTGTTTTGACTGAATAGTAAAAGTAAGATGGATAATTTGTATGGACAAGCACCCAATTCTCGCCCCCAATGCCATCCCACCCCAGTGCCCCTTTTTTTGGTTTGGGCCACTGCCCCTCAAAATGTTTGTGATGCATTAAGATGCATTTTCTGTGAAGCTGCTTTGAAACGATATGTATTGTGAAAAGCGCTATACAAATAAATTTGAATTGAATTGAATAAATAATACAATAATAATTGAATAAATAGGGTACATTTGACAAATAACTAGTAAATGCTAAATAAAACATTTTAAATTTAAAGTCGCTTCTGTGTTTGTTTGTTTTTTTTTATGTTGAGTGTTGATGTTATTTATGTTTAGTGTGTGGCTGGTTGGCATCTCACATAGCCTACTAAATGTTGACCAGCAGTAACAACCTCAAACATCTGCTTCACCCTGCAAAGCAACTTTCGATTTTCTATAAAAAATTCCACACAAACCATCAGAATGCAGAGTACAACATGGGTACAACATCAAATTAATTCCAATTATCTGATATCTGAGCCACCAACTTGTGTGGCTGTGTGCGCGGCATAATTTTGATCTCCCCTGACAAAATCTCCCTCCAAGGTTTTTTTGATAAGTTGGCAGGTATGGAATTTACATTTCCTCTACTTTAAATTAGGCTACAGTTTACAGCCTAAAATTAATTATTCCAAATATCTTCCTTTGTGTTCAGTAGAACAAAGAAATTCATACAGGTTTTGGAACAACATGAGCGTTACTAAATGATGACAGAATGTCGCTTTTTGGGTGAACTCCCTTTAACACGACAATTTTTAACTCATCTATTAGTCTATTGAACTAACTTTAGCCTATACTTTTCGCTGAGTCAGTAAAATTATCTGTTCACTCTCTTTCTATCTCGGTTAGCAGCCAGATCATTATGAGTAGGTTTAAGTGGGTTAAGACCAGGTTAAGACTCGTCGAGTGGAAAACCGCTCGGAACGGTTCAGAATGATTCAAGCGAACCGTTCAAACAGCTTTTGTGAAGCGTTTTTTCATTGAATACAATATCTATCATGTGAGTGTTGTAGCGTTGTATAACCACTAGATGTAGCTAAATTAAAATAATTGAGAAATTAAATGATCTTGCTACTTTTTCTTTAGAAGCTTTTCTTCTAGCTAGCCACAATGTTTAGCCTATTCTTTGATGAATATCTCAGGCAGAAACAAACATGAATAGTTAACTAGATACAGATGAAAGCTTTTTTCCTGTGAAAAATATCATATGACTAATGTTATGGGGTTTTTTTTATAATACCAACCAACCCAATATTTTGTATTTATATATTGTTTTTATGATACAGATTAGTTTATGATCATTGACAGGCTTTAATAGGGCATGAGGGCAAACATTCAGATGCTATATTGTTTGTAACAGCATCCAGTGAACCAGTAATTAACCCTGCGCCAACAAACCAACCCCATGTCCCATAACCATATAGTGGCTTGTAAAGGTAAACCAGAAACACTGAAACACATGGAATTAGACCTCATTCATCAAAACCATCCTGTCGAAATGGTTTATACTGGATGGCAGATTGACACATTTAGTATCGAATTTATAATATGAAACAAAATTAGATATATGGTAAATTGTTACAGTTGTTGGAAAAACACACGAGAACAATGACGCGGATTTACTGAAAGAAAGAAAAGATGAACAGCCAAATACATTTGCAAATAAACCAGATAAAACAAATACCGACAAGGGTTAAACTGAAGGTTAGCATTTAGTTATGGCCAAGGAGTTCAGTATATTGTTATATCAGGCTAATATTTATAAAATATATTTATTGTTTAATTTAATACTCTTACAACTTCTCTAAGTTTGGCAGTTACTGACATTTTTCATTGTGATGTGGTCGGTTTTAAAATGCATGTCAGACTAATATAGGTCAGTAGTGTGGGGCTTGATTCCATAGATTAATCTATTTTGAATATTGCAGCAGTACAACACACACACACTCAAAGTGTCAGACGTCAGATAGTGTCAGGATAAGACACAAGACGCGTAAGTGGGACAATAGCACTATTTAGGACAGTGTACTCAAAAGCCTGCACATGGATTGCAGTGTTCTGAAAGGAAATGTATTTTCGCCCTCACATATTCAAGTAAAGCAATCATATAGTCAGATATTTTGGTTTTCAAGGTTCCTCTGCTGACATATATAGTGGTGTTGACTGTGGTTGGCATCTTCTGCTGACAGCAGAGAAGATAATGATCACTCAGGTCACAGAGCAAAATGACTTCACACCGTCATTCTACTGAATCATTGAAACAAAACTCTGACTCGGCCTTCTGATAGAATTTGCTTTGCAGGGAAATTGAATCTGGCCTCTGCCCATAGAGATAGGACACAGTTAGCGATCGCAGGTGCCACTCCTAAAAGTTTGGCAGGCCTTGATATTTTTGGATAAAGGAATAATGAGATTAATTGGTGCAGCAAATACAAAGAGAATACAAATGGAATAGCGTAAGTCAGACAGGCAAATATAGCATCTGCCTATGGTTACTACATCATAAATGCTTCTGTAAGACCATAAAATCTGCTTAACTTCGAAATGGAACAAAAACAAGTTAAAGATAGATATGGGCCTCACTTAGGAGAGAGTCAAGTTGAAGGGTCTATTATTATTGTTGAGGTTAACACAACTCAGTTTCAGTTCTCTAAAATATGCATATGCAAATATGAAAAGGACATGTACATCTGCACAAAAAATACGGAAGGATAGTTCACCCAAAAATGAACCCCATGATTTATTAAAGAAGTATGTATTCCTTTTGTAATCTGGATGGCTTGAGTGTGAGTAAAATATGGGATCATTTTCATTTTTGGGTGAATTATCCCTTTAAGTAAAATCTACTTCAAGTTAAGTAAAATTAACAAAGAAAATAAGCACCTTTAACTTGGCCTTGAGTAATTTCTACTCAGTTTACTTTGAAGTTTACTTTGCAATACTCTGTTTCAAGGACATTTTACTCGAACACCAAACACTGAATTAAGTCATGCTTTTAAGGTGTAAGCTTTACTCAGAACATCTAAGTAAATAATACAGTAGATACTGTGTAGAAGACAACATATCAACATAACATAAGCGATGGTACTCGTCCAAACAGAGACCTCAATACTTAGTACACAATAACAGTAACATTCATTGGATCTGAGAATTTGCGTAGTACGGAATCAAATTTCGAGTAGAAAATGAAGTCCAGATGTCACAAATCAGCAAGTTACTAAACTTGACAACAAAGTAATGATACAGCTGGAAAACAGTAAACAAATGCAACTTTATTAATTATTCATCCCCCATTGTCTCAGAAAGTTGTGTTCTCTTACGAGAGGTTCTCTCGTATTGCGTAAGTTCCTTACGCTACGGGAAAGTATTCTTTCTTCGAGATTTCTGAAAAACCCAAAATTATCCTTAATTTTGTAACATTGTCAACGCAGTGCGGCAGCCTGGCAGACCATAGCAGGCTATTCCAGCATGCTATTGGCTGCTCTGCTGGCAACTGCAGCAGCCTATCGGTGAGCCCGCGTGACGTGGCGACCAATGAGGGCGCTTCGCGCCCACCTGGCTTCATTTGCCTACAGGTGGGGCATGGCCACGTGTATATAAGCAGGGCTCACGGGCTGCATATTCGATTTTCTTTTCTTCAGCGAAGCCCTTCGCATCGCTGGATCTGGAACCCGCCGCCGTGACCGCGCAGACAAGCAAGCAGAGGACAGCGCCTGAGGAAGCCGGCAGCATCGCGCCACCTTCAGCCATCCGTGCCTGCTCTGCTATCCGGCAGCCCATATCCTTTACGCTCAAAAGTGTTGTCGCCGCTGCGTCACACTTTTTCACAAAAAGAGCCGAGCGTTGATACAAATGTCTCGTTCCACCTGCGGCTCGTGTCACGCGCAGCTCAGCTCCAGGGACCGCCACGTGATCTGCGCTCTCTGCCTGGGCCGTGATCACGCCACCGCCGCACTCCTCGCCTGGCGGATGCCAAGAGTGCGAAGAACTGACGATGTCGACCCTGCGGGCTCGACTCGTCCTGTTCGATGATGCAGAACGAAGCGCCGCGCAGAAAGAAGCGCCGCTCGCAGCGGATTCCGGAGTTCGCCGAGAGAAGCTCGCCGGAACCTTTCCCGCCCGCTTCACTCTCGCCTTCCCCGCCCCCACCCCAGGCCGCCATTTCTGTTGCCGCCTCCGGGGATGAGGCGGATGCGGCCGCGGAACGCGCCGACAGCTGCTCCATCATGGCTTCCGACAGCGAGGACTGGTCTTCCGCGTCCTCTTCAGTCCGGGGCTCCGGACGCTCTTGAGCGGGTGAGAACGCCGAACTTTTGCGCCTTCTCACCCGGGCTGTCGAGCAGCTAGGCCTCGAATGGGCCCCGCCCAAGGTGGCAGCGCCGAACCGACTTGACGGATGCTTCCTAAACAGTCGCCGCCGTGCGCCCACCTCCAGGACTGCACCCTTTCTGCTGGAGCTTCACGAGGAGCTCGCAAAGTCCTGGAACGCGCCATTCTCCGCGAGGGTCTCGTCTCAGGCTTCTTCGACGCTCTCACAAGTTGACGGCGCGGCCGAGAAAGGCTACAACGCTATCCCTCCGGTGGAAGAGGCGGTCGCAGCGCACCTTTGCCCGCCTTCTGGTTGGCGCTCAAAGGTTGCCCTCCCGTCTAAGGCCTGCAGAGTGACGTCATCGCTGATCGGCCGCGCTTTCGCTGCCTCCGGTCAAGCTGCGTCCGCTCTGCACTCTATGGCCGTGCTGCAAATCCTCCAAGCTAATCTCCTCCGCGACCTGGACGAGAAATGCTGTGACGCTGAGTTAATCACGGATTTGCGAAGCGCGACGGATCTCTCCCTTCGCGCCACCAAGACCGCAGCACAGGCCCTCGGACGCTCTATGGCCTCCCTCACGGTAGCTGAGCGCCACCTCTGGCTCACGCTCGCGGACATGCGAGAAACAGAGCGCGCGGCCTTCCTAAATGCCCCGCTCTCCCCGTCTGGGCTCTTTGGACCAGCGGTCAAGGGGATCGTCGACCGTTTCTCCGAAGTGCAGAAAACGACGCAGGCCATGAACCTTTTCCTGCCTCGACGCCCCGGCGCTAGCAATAGCTCCGCTGCTCGCCGTCCTCGTGACCAGCCAGCAACGAGCTCCGCGCAGCGCCCAGCGCGGCCCCCTTCGTCTCAGCGAAGACCGAGCGGCCGCCCCAGATCGCGCTCTTCCAGCCGTGGTAAGCCGCCTCCACCTCGGGGCCCCCGGCCTAGGATCGCGCTGAAGCCCGAGCCTCCAAAGTCCTCCTAGCCAGAGGCAAGAAACGACGGTTAAGTTCCGCCGCGGCCGGACCACCGTCAAAACTCTCTTTCCTGTCAGCCCCAACCACTGTGAAAATCGCACCTCTCAAGCTTTTTCAGAGGATGCTGGGACGTATGGCCTCAGCTGCGGCTGTGCTCCAGCTGGGCTTAATGCGCATGCGCCCGCTGCAATGCTGGTTAAACGCCCGAGTGCCTCACAGAGCCTGGGCGTCCGGTGGCTTCAGGATCAGAGTGACTCAGGGCTGCGTGTCAGCCCTAGAGCCCTGGTTAGTAGCCGACTGGTACCAGAGGGGAGTGACGATGGGAGCCATCTCACACCGCAAGGTCATCTCGACGGACGCCTCCACCACGGGTTGGGGCGCCGTTTTCGAGGGCAGATCAGCCTCGGGCCTTTGGTCGAGCGAGGAAAAACTCCTACACATAAACTGTTTGGAGATGATAGCGGTAGAGAACGCGCTCAGGCAGTTTCTCCCGCTTATACGAGGACACCATGTGTTAGTCCGGTCGGACAACACCACAGTGGTGTCCTACGTGAACCGGCAGGGCGGTGTCAGGTCCAGAGGTCTGGGCAATCTGACAGAACGCCTGCTCGTGTGGGCACACAGCTCGCTGCGCTCGCTAGAGCTGCGCACGTGCCGGGCCACCTCAATGTGGGCCCGGACAAGCTGTCCAGGGGCCTCATTCTCCCAGGAGAATGGTCCCTGCACCCCCAGACAGTCCAGCTGGTATGGCGCCTGTTCGGCAGAGCGGAGCTCGACCTCTTTGCAACAAAAGAGAACGCCCGCTGCCCGACGTTTCTGTCCAAAAGCGAGGATGCGCTGTCCCAAACTTGGCCCAGCCTCCCGCTGTATGCTTTCCCGCCGATCTCCCTATTGCCCCAGGTCATAGCGAAAATCAGGGAAACGCGCCGTCCGGTGCTCCTTATAGCACCGCGCTGGGAGAACCAGATTTGGTACCCAGAGCTGGTGAAGCTGTCGCACTCACCCCCCTGGCCAGTTCCGCTGAGAGCAGACCTTCTCTCTCAAGCAGGAGGGTCAGTTTGGCATCCCCATCCAGAGCGATGGTCTCTGCATGTATGGGTGACCAACGGATACCCGTTGACCTGCCCGAAGGGGTTATGAACACGATTTCACACTCTAGAGCCCCCTCGACGAGGCGGTTATATAGTTCTAAGTGGTCGGTGTTCACTGAGTGGTGTGTTTCCAAGGGATTGGACCCACAGCAATGTGGGGTCCAGCGGGTGCTCTCCTTCCTCCAAGAGCCTCCCTTTTGGAACGGGGCAGGTCCCCTTCCACGCTCAAAGTGTATGTGGCGGCTATAGCAGCGTTCGCTCAGACGGCGCTAGGTAGCACGCTAGGAAGGAACGAGCTCATCATCCGTTTCCTCAGAGGAGCCAGACGGATGAATCCCCCGCGGCCCCCGTCGGTTCCTATATGGGATCTGGCCTTGGTCCTAGAGGCCCTGAAGGCTCATCCCTTTGAACCGCTCGAGACTGTGGAACCAAGGTTCCTTTCGCTAAAAAACGCGTTTCTGATAGCTCTGGCTTCAGTGAAACGCGTGGGGGATCTACACGCGCTCTCAGTGAGCCCGACGTGTATGGAGTTCGGTCCTAATGACTCTAAGGTCATTCTCAGACCGAGGCATGGTTATGTCCCCAAAGCGATCGGCACTCCCTTCAGGGCGCAGATTATCTCCCTGTCGGCTCTGCCAGCATCCGATGAGGGGGACGGTGGCAATTTCCTCTGCCCTGTCAGGGCATTGAGGGTTTATGTCACACGCTCCGCCGCCTTCAGGCGTTCTGAGCAGCTATTTGTTTCGTTTGGTGGGCGCACTAAAGGTCTCGCCTCCTCGAAACAGACCCTGTCCAGGTGGATAGTGGACGCGATTGCAGCTGCATACGCTTCCAAACACCTGCAGTGCCCGCTAGGTGTCAGAGCACACTCCACCAGAGGCATGGCCTCTTCGTGGGCTTGGGCCAGAGGGATTTCCATCCACGATATCTGTATGGCGGCAGGCTGGGCCTCCCCGTCTACGTTCGTGAGATTTTACAATCTGGAAGTTCCTGCCTTACAGGCGAAAGTGTTATCAGTTCAATAGGGCTGTTGGTTCTGCCCAGTGGTTCTGCGCAGACATAGCTCACATACTGGTAGTAAGTTCGGTACTAGGCTCATTGTGAATTTGAAGGAGACCGGCGGTGCCGTTCCCTCATTTACGAGACGAGCTGTTGTGAGTTTGAAGGTGACCGGCGGTGCCGTTACCTCACTCATATAACAAGATATTGTGAATTTGAAGGCGACCGGCGTTGCCGCTCCCTCATTCATGAGTCAAGGTGTGGTGAATTTGAAGGAGACCGGCAGGTGCCGTTCCCTCATTCATGGGACAGGGTGTTGTAACCACCCGTCGTAACCACCCGTCAGTTCGAATGAAGTGTCTGTATATGTGGTGGCCCGTTTTCCTTACCGGCCACCCTGCCCGAGCAGTGTTATGGTCCCCGGTTCCCTGGGATACATATGCTGTATGCGAGGCGCGCACGGCGTTGACAATATGTTCCCGTAGCGTAAGGAACTTACGCAATACGAGAGAACCTCTCGTAAGAGAACGATACTCGGTTACTTAACGTAACCTCGGTTCTCTCTAGAAGAGGGAACGAGTATTGCGTTCCTTGCCGTGCGCCCCGCGGGCTTTTATGCTTCAGAACTACGAAAACCGAATATGCAGCCCGTGAGCCCTGCTTATATACACGTGGCCACGCCCCACCTGTAGGCAAATGAAGCCAGGTGGGCGCGAAGCGCCCTCATTGGTCGCCACGTCACGCGGGCTCACCGATAGGCTGCTGCAGTTGCCAGCAGAGCAGCCAATAGCACGCTGGAATAGCCTGCTATGGTCTGCCAGGCTGCCGCACTGCGTTGACAATGTTACAAAATTAAGGATAATTTTGGGTTTTTCAGAAATCTCGAAGAAAGAATACTTTCCCGTAGCGTAAGGAACTTACGCAATACTCGTTCCCTCTTCTAGAGAGAACCGAGGTTACGTTAAGTAACCGAGTATCGTTTTATAACGTTGATATTTATGCTTTAATACAAACTTAAATCACATATCAAATTTACTTTGTTTTTAAAGGTCCCGTTCTTCGTGTTTTTTTGAAGCTTTGATTGTGTTTACAGTGTGCAATATAACATGTGTTCATGTTTCGCGTGTAAAAAAAAATGTATTTTTAACACAATTTACTTATCTGTACACCGCTGTTTTCACTGTCCTAAAAACGGCTGATGAGTTCCTTGTTCTATGAAGTCCCTCCTTCAGAAATACGTAACGAGTTCTGATTGTGTCAGCGGTTCCCGTGTTGTGATTTGACAGCAGCTTAGCGAACGTGGAAAGGTCACGCCTCTTAACGGGAGATATATGCGCGCTTAATGATCTCTACAGCGTCCCTGGGAATGCCAAACAAAGGTGATTTGACTCCGGGATGAAAATAACAGCGTCTCGACGACATGGCGACAAACACAGTCAAACGCAACAATTCCTTTTCGTGGGACAGCAACAAGACCACGGCCCCTTTTTTCACGTATTCTTGTGGGCGGAGGTTAGTCTGTTCAACTGTTCTACTGACGTCATTTATGAAGGAAGTACCAGGATGTAGTCCAAGCCGGCCGTTCGCTGTAGGCTTTGAAAGGGAACTTCTGTTAAATAAAATATCTCGCTTGGCATTGAACTTTGAGCTTTATAATTTTACAGGTATTATTTATGCTCTAACAGCAACATTACACACTAACTAAAGTTTGAACAGTGGGATCACGAAGAACGGGACCTTTAAAATTTTTGCCTGAACTAAAATTAGTTTTTTCTGTATTTACTTCACCACAGAATTTTTTTTTTTTTTTTACCAGTGCATTAAATGATATTTAAAAAATATATATATATATATTATTTGTAACTTTGTCAATGTAAATTGTTCAGCGTGACAGTATTTTTTTTAGGCTACTGTTTTTTTTTTATTTTGTTTTTTTACAGTTTTTTTATTTCGTGATCATTTTACTGTTATACCAAAAAATGCTTTTTAATGGTTGATCACATCAAAATAATAAATCTGAGAAATATTCATGTAATATTCACAGAGAAAGGATTCAGTTCTAGTAAAACGTGTGAATCCAGGCCTACATCTCAATGTGCATACTATCCATCCTACTAGTAGCATGAAAATAGATAGCCTACTAGTACGTTTTAAGGATTACATGTTAAAACGGCTTGCCATAGTATGTGACATTAGTAATATTCAATACTATTTAGGGTGGTGGATAGGGTGCATAGTATGCACATTGGGATGCAGGGCAGATAACTGTTTTGAAGGGCGGGAGCAAATGATTTTCCTCCAGTCAGTGTGTGGAAGCGCTGGGAGGAGCCTTTGACAGGCGCTGCTTTTGCTTGCCTTGATTTGTATAGTATATCGCGCGAACTGACGCTGTGAGTTTTCGCTTACAGATCTGCGGTTGTGCGCAGAGACGCATGTTTTGCACGCTCCCGAAGTAGACAGCGGATAACGCTGGAATGATATTCATGGGCGGTGGACGCAGAAAATGACCTTTTGTGATAACGACGAGGGCTGGGATTTTTCGTGCGCATTTATAGATTAAATCTCTTTCATTGCACTCTCTATTCATGTTGATTTAAGAAGTCTCCGTCGCTCGCGCTATTTGGATTTTCTTTCCAGAATGGACCGCGTCAAGAGTTCCATGCAGCAAGTCCCCAACCCGATCCCCAAAGTGCTCAGCCGTCGCCCTGGCGGTGCCAACAGTTTGGAACTTGAAAAGGAAAACTTCGAGCGAAGTCAGGTAAGGAACTGTAACCACGGCGGGGCAAGTTTTTTCATGCAGCCATACATTGCCAACGAGCCCTTTAGTATGGCAATCCCTTTTTACATTTATTCATCAAAAATAGTATGTTTTTTGTTACTAGTAGGCTACTTTTTTTTAATTACCAGTATTTCGATAATGTGTAGTAGTAGGCTTATTTATTCCAATGTTGACTAATTTAGTCGTTATTCTAGTAGACTACTTATTCGTTTCCTTTTAGTAGTACAGCTAGCTATTTTAGAATGATCATTTCTTATCTCAGTAGTTACATTTGCGTGTTTACACTGGTCAGAACTTATATAATTAAATTAAAGTCTCAATAGTAAGATTTCAACTATTTATTATTCTAATAATAGGCTATATAAAATATATTGTAATATACTCTGATAGTATATTCAATTCGTGGGAACTGAAATCAGTGGTACCAGCAACAAACTACACTCTAAAAAAAAAAAGGTTCTATATGGCACCAAAAAAGGTTCTTGGCTCGTAATCATAGGGGAACCTTTTTTAGTGCTATATAGCACCAATTTTGGTGCTTCAGTGGTTCTTCAGCGGTTCTTCAGAGGTTCTTCACTGGTTCTTTGACTAAGGTGCTATATAGCACCTCTGAAGAACCGCTGAAGCACCAAAATTGGTGCTATATAGCACTAAAAAAGGTTCCCCTATGATTACGAGCCAAGAACCTTTTTTGGTGCCATATAGAACCTTTTTTTTTTTAGAGTGTAGTCGAAAGTGAATTGAAATCCCACTCACAGATCTTGACTGAATTAAGTAATAAAAATGGAATATTGATTAGTATCGAAGGAATATGTCCTAGTGGCTACTTAATATGGGTGTAACAATATATCATGTCGCAATATATTGCAATACAAAAATGCAACAATATGTATCGTGGATTTATTGTGAATAGTTACTATGTTCAAGTTTACAGAGTTTTAGTGTCTGTACTACATTAAACTACTATATAATGTTGAATATAATGCTGAATAATGCACTCTGGGAATATTTGTTGGTCCTGATAATGCCAAATGTCTTATTTTCGAGTAAATAGTGGCATGCGTTATTTTTAAATATATCTAGGCAGTGACAGAGTGCAAGCATATTCGTCTAAATATTGTCCTGTGCATTGGGTTACCAGCGCCAAGTCGAAGCCTATTCATTTCCACCCCCAATGTAATACCAAATTTAGCATTTGAATCAACAGTACATTTTTTGTTAACCTTTTACCATATGTCTTGGTGTATCTCAATAATAGCGTATCTTAAGTTCAGTATCGAATCGTGACATGAGGGTATTGTTACACCCCTGCTACTTAAATATAGACACTTCACAGTGAAACTTATTTTTCATAGTTGTAAATAAAACAAAGATTATTGGAGTAGCCTATGATTTTACAAGAAAAAACAATTTTAGTCTTTCTTCTTCAAAATTTCAGTGTATTACTTACCATCTCTTTGCAATTATTTGTGAAATTTACTAGCAATTTCTGAGTGAAAATTATCTTTTTTTTTCAGTGTAATGATATCTAATGAATACTATTGAAATTAAAAAAAGCTACTTGTCACTATTGGTCTATTACTAATTATTACAAAATATTAGTAATACAATTTATTATTCCCATCTTTTCAAAAATATCCTTCATATAGCAGCAAAAATATGGCTGTGAGCTAAAACCAACTAGTAGTGGTAGTCGGGAATTGCATTATTAGTTTTTAATGTAATGTATCAGTAAATCAAACCTGCATGCATGCTTTATAAGAGGTATTTTTGTATTGGAAGTGTTTTCTCGCTTTGAGTTATCCCATAGTGCTTACTTGTTAGGGTGCACAATTTTGATGCCTGAAGCTGCCTACTAATGTGTGTTTATCCAAGTCATAAAATGAATATTTAATTGCAAGCATGCAAACTGTCATGTTTACAATACGATAACTGATGGCCTTTTAAATTCAGCTTTCAGTTCAGTGAACCTTTGCTCATATCACACCTTAATTTTATCAGTTCACATCCTAGTGTCATGACGGGAACAAAGTTCTACCTGGTTCTCCTTCAGTATAGATTAATATAGGTAATGGTTTGCAAAGTACCATTGAGAGTTCAATTACATGTTCAATTTTTTCATAAAATGATATTAATGTGCATTATAAGATGTTTAAGTCATTAGTATTAGACTGTTTCAAAATCAAAAAGATCATCTTTAGTCTTGTGTTTCCAAACGGATGCCCATGTATCAAGCAGATGTAAAAGCTTTTAGTGGCTCAGAGATGCAGCACTAAAACCAAGGGGCTGAGTTTGGCCCCATTGGTCATGCATTTTGGTTCTTGCCATTAGCCTATAGTGTATTTGGATGTGTCTCCAGGCTTTTAGAGAGAAATAAACAATATCTTTTGTTTATCGTGACCTTTTTTAAAGTGCACATTGAATTATGCAGTCAGTGTCTGGGTGTGAAGTATGGAGAAGTGCATTCTCATTGTTCGTGCACTCTTCTCACTTCTCTGGGGGTCTTTGCCCTCCCCATCCAGAGACAGCTATCACGAAAAGTAGGTCACATGAATGAAGCAGCAGCCGACTGCCCTACTGGTGGGTTTCAGAGTGTTTGAAAACAGCATGACCTCGTTCTTGCAGAGATTTCTTCAGACAGCAACTAAAATTTGCTTAATTTCTGGTTTCATAACAATATATGCGGCATAATGTTTGATTCAAGTGCGCATAAGTCAGTCCTATTTACAACTAGGACAGTGACATGGATTAGCAGGACTCATGTGACGCATGCGCTCTTGAACTCTTTTAGGACCGCTCTCTGGGTCAGACTCAGAAATCTGAGTTCAGTTGTTCATTTCCTGATTTCAGAATTTATTTGATTTTTAGTTTAACCAAAAGAGGCCCTGAGTGCTGTAAAAGCTTATTTATACTCCCCCTGCAGTCAATCATTTCCTTTAAAAACTCATCTTTGATAACCAACTTAAACATATATGCATATATATTTTTTTCAGTAAAAACTATTTCTTCATGCCTTAAAATAGCTTGAATGTAACTCTATGAACAATCCATTAATATGCAAATTAGTCCCGATAGGGATGTAACGATTCACTCAACTCATGATACTAATTTCACGATACGATTTTCTCACAATTTTTTTTTAACAAAATTGGATTTAAGACAAATTATGAAATGAAAGTGTCCTTTTATTTCTCAGACAAAATTCTGCATATTTCTTTGTAACATTTAAATATATATTTTATGTCAAATAATAACTACATTTAACTTTTAAAACAAATCCTCAAAAAGTCCCTTCAAGGAGATCTTCCAATCTTGTTTTAGCTTCTTCACCCTCATCCTGCACTGAGGAATAGCAGAAATAAGAAGACTAGGTCAAATTTAAGTATAACAGTGACGGGTTTCGCATTGGCAAGATTTTATTTATAATTTGTATCATTACACTTGCAAGAGTTAGAAAAACAGAACACATTTAGATAAATATGCCATAATCCCCCCCAAAAAAATCCATGTACACATTTAGAGAAAGAGATGGCAAAATAAATACAACACCTGGTTCTACAACAGCACAGCGTTCTCCTAGCCTGACAAGCCAGACCCACATCAAGATGTTGGGTCTGGGAACTCACCATTGGCAGGGCTCAATCCGAGGGGCGGAATAAACGGTTGTCTTTCAAATTCCCTCTGCACGCAATAGAATAGCGCTACAGCCAACCAGAGCAACGAAGAAGATGAAGTGGAAGTTTCTAGTTGATGGATTAAACTTTCGCTGTGTCCGGTCGGCAAAACAATGAACATATCTTCCTTTCTTAAGAATGACTTCAGTGCCGTTCTTTCTTCTTTTCTCAAAGAAAAGCTTAACTCCAAGTCTTCCAGAGTCGCGGACAAAGCCGATTCGAAAGACGGCTGTTCGCCAGCTTCTTTGTTTACAAGTAGCACGCGGAACCGCCGCAACTCTGCCGTCATTATGTTAAGCCCGCCCACCGACTCTATACACAATGTGATTGGCCTGACCTAGGGCTGTACGATTAATCGAAAAATAACCGAAACCGACATTCAGAACCTCTAACCGACGTATTTTTCCCATGTCGGTTATTTCGGTTTTCACGTGACTCCGCCCCGTCAGTCACATCAAGTGCAGTTTGCAGGCACACAGAGATGCAGGAGCGGTTATCTGTGTTTATAGATGCCCAGAATCACTATAGTAACTGCATGTTTTACACAGTTTATACAGGTCAGTTAATTGCTGTTCTTATAGCCTACGCGCTGACACACACACACACACACACACACACACACACACACACACACAGAGAGAGACGGCGCTGAAGGCAGATCTTTCACCTGCGTTCTCGCAAAGCTTTGTCATTTGTATGTCGTTTAAGCCCTGTCAGTTTGAACATTAAAGCGAGTTTCGACCATCAGATGTGTATTATGTTGAACTAATGCCTGATTTATTGACAAACGAACACTCAAGACAGAAGCTCGCACATCACGTGAAGATCGCTCGCAGAGGAGCACAGAAACGCAGGATCAACGCTGTCCTGTGACTAAAGTAAAGTCACTAAAGTAGCTTAGAAACTCAACCGTTATTTTAATACGTTTGAAGTAAGTACAAACCACAGCTTCATAATGAATAGAGACAGTAAGAGTAATTCACACACACAATCACTCTCTCATTGATGCATTCAGATAAATGTAATGTAGGCCTACAGTGTTAATTTATCTGTATCTGATGTACAACAAACAGAAATCTGCCCCATAGACAATAACTGCTGAAAGTGAACCGTTTCCTTCAAGTATTTTAAAATCACAAAGAAATGCACTTTTTCATTAGAAAAAAAAAATCCACCTTTAGGGCAAAAAAAAGAGCAAAATAATCGTTCATTAATCGTAATCGAGGTCAAATGTTCAATTAATCGAGGTTTTTATTTTTGGTCAAATCGTTACAGCCCTAGCCTGACCAGAGTTTGGTTTTTCCAGCTCGCAAGCCAACGGAGAGTTGCTAGATGACCCTGGCTGCAAATTACATTTGCTGCCGCTAGGGTGCGTCTAGATTTCTAGGCTGGCGTTCTCCTTCAGTCTGTGAAATACATCCTTGACGCCACGAGTGGGGCTGCAAATCCGCCGGTCAGTGTGGTTTGGCCTATTATTTTTTTAACATGCAGACGGAGGTGACTGGAGCCTCTCACTGTGTTGAATATTAGTCTTCGGAAAGTCAAAAGGCCGCCACACCTCCGATTTGTCAACGTAAACTTTGCGCTTGCCGTCGCCATACTTCTGTTTGACTGTGCGCTCTTGCTCAACTTCCATATGAATGAACCATAAACATTCATTGATTTCACTCTTCTTCGTGCCAGTGTGCACGCACAGTCCGTAATGCTAGCTACAACTTGCTCGTTGCTATCGTGCCTGTAAAGCATGTCTTAGTATATGGTTTCAGCGTCCCTGCTGTTTAAAACGCGTATCGCGATTCGTTTAACATCTATACCGACTTGAATCGTCACACATTTGTATCGATTTTCAACCAGCTCCGACTAAATCGTTACATCCCTAGTCCCCGGCCGCCTCCACATTATTCGTCAACGAAATTAACACTGTATGTATGGACTTAACTTTGGGGGTACAGTGAATAAGCTAAAGTTTAAAAAAGTCGGCTTGTTCCTTTTAGACCGACTGTACGGATCCAATATACTCGTTCGTTGTTCTTTCTCAACTGTTAATGTTCACTTAAGGCATAAATGGCTCTGTTTTCTTGCAAATACATGGTCACTTTGACACACAGGTATGTGCATTTAACCGTTCAAGCCCAATTTGGTGGCAAAAAGCAATCAGTCTTGCGCTTTTTGAGCAGCGGCTTCATGTCGCACGTCTCTTAGAAGGCGCTATGAGTTGTCTCATAGAATTAGTTATGAGTAGATAATTGTGCTTTAACGGTAAAGGGATAGTTCACCCAAAAATGAAAATTAGCCCATGATTTACTCATCCTCAAGTCATCCTAGTGTATATGACATTCTTCTTTCAGACGAATAAAATCGGAGTTATATTACAATATAATGCTTGGATTAGCCTGGACTTTTGTAATATAACTCTGATTGTGTTCGTCTAGGAGGAGAGAGGGGCAGTTTTCAAACCAAGGTTTTTGTTACACTAGAGTTTTAAGGAGAAAATACTAAGCAGTAGTGTTGACTGATTCATTTTCTCATGGTTTGTCTTAAAGCACCACACAGACATATAATCAACATGACAAACTTGATTTTCACAGGGGGTTCTTTAACTATAACACCTAAAATGAACGTTCATATCTAAAAATAATTCTTCAAACAGCACAAACTGGTCAGGTCTCTGTAGGAAATGCTATTGTGAGCAATCCTTATCAGCTAGTTTGCCTGAAGGAAGTCTGATCCCATAATATCCCGTCTCTTTTCTGCTCTTGGAACACTATGTTTAGATTAATGAGCCTTCTGTGGTGTGAGTTCAGCCTGTTTTAAATGAGAGGATGTTAGTGTGGTGCTCTGTAATGACATGAGCATGGTTTGCCTTGTGGCTGGGTGTTAGAAGACCAGCATCTACTTAACTTGGGGTTTATATGGAGGAAATCTAAGCAGGGAACCTTTGTTGTGGTCAGAGTTTAGCAGAGGGACATCCGGCCAGCCTCAGAATCTACACAGATTAAATAACATGTTTAGCGAGTGTTACCAAACTAAGTTATCTGCAAATCATAATATAGTAAACATCCTGCAGAACGTTTTGTATCAGGAAAAGTTCAAGATAGTCAATATGAAAGTGAAGTTGATCCGACCGCATGTTTTTAAAAATTGTTAATGAAAATTAGGGGTTTAATGTGGAATTAAATTCCCTCCAAATGTATTGCGGTCACAGATAAAATAATAATAAGTGGGATTTAAAAATTTAAAAACGCATATAAAAATATTCTGCACAAAATGAAAAAAATGATACAAAATGATCAGAATAGCAAACAACGTGGTCACGGATCAAATTATTATAAGCTTGAATAAAAAAACTTTGAACACATTAAAAATTATATTGCACAAAACTTAAACTTGTAATGTGTTCTTAAAAATGATGTTTTCTTGGTTTTATTAGTCTGTATTTTGTGCACATTTTATTTTTTTTGTACGCTTATGCTGTTTTTCTCTTCGCTCTTCTTTCCACGTTCTGCGCTTGTTTTTCCAAATCTTGCAGCTGGTCGAGTTTCATGTAAATTAGGGCGGGCTTAAGTGTCACCATTGGTCCACTAGTTCTAGATTGACAGTTCTAGCTCGGCAGCAAGATTTATATTTAAGACTCATTATATGATTTAGTATTTCTCTCTCATCTAGAACAATGTTAGCAATGTTACATATATAATATTCTTTCTCAGCCCTGAAACTCAAACCATTTTCACCCCCCCCCCCCCAGTATATATTTAAGTAATTAAATAATATCATGAATTTGATTTAATGGCTTAAATAAACAACTATGCCTACCAGTTGAATAGGAAAATCTTTTGTTGTTGAAGGCAACCCTAGTCTCGCCCACGGACCGTTGGCTGAATGTTTGATGCATATGGCACACTTAACTGGAAACACTTCAGGGTTTTCGAAGCCGTCAACTGATTGGTTGAATTCTAGAGGATATCCGGGAGACGTGTGTGTTGTGTTCTTCAATGCTCCGCCTGGAAAAACAATTCTGTGACGCCAAACCCCCTCGTAGAAGAAGAAAGCCGTTGTTTACAACTGTGACAATGAGCACTCATCAGGATCAACTAAACGATGGATTTCCAAAAGAATGTGAAGTTTGTAGAATAGCCTCCAAGAGTTTTACACACCGGTCTGTTATTGTAGGGACATTAACGTTACTTTTCACATCCCTAAACGTGACACTGAACAAAACAAACTGTCATTTGTTGTCAGTCAGATGGACTCAGGGCGGTCCTTAGCCAATGAAAGCTGCTATGGAGTCCAGACCTTCCAGACCTTCATTTTAAGACCAAACCTAAAGATGCAAAGAAAATGATGTATATTTTGTGGCAGAACTCATTGTATGTGCGTACATATGATATACGTACATATTTTTCCCAGAGAACTTGTGATCATTTGTTTTGTTCCGAAACAGGGACTTAATTTGTTACAATGTTGCATTTTCTTTTTGGTTCAGGTCGCTTTCACAAGGCAACCTTGTGAAAGCGTACCAAAATGTGTTCACGCAAGTCATATGCGAGTCGGCTAAAACTGTCCTCTTATTGGTTAGAGTTTCCTCTTCGTCATCCATCAAGATGATTGACAAGTTCGCTCCATGAGCTTATTGTGTGTTTATTTTTAACTGTCGAGACACACGCAAACACTACACTAATGTAGCCGTCATTCCCGCTGTTAAATGATATACTACATTCGTATTAATACTGCAGAAAACACGCTCTCTCTGGATCTCCTAGCGCTGTCTAGAGGTTAACTGTGTCAAGACACACGCAAACACTATATGAATATTATAATGCAGCTAGAGCAGGAATCCAGGCTTCATTGGGACAGCATTCTCGCACGGAGAAGTGCAATCATTCAACATTTTAAGATGAAGAGGGACTCTTTTGGTTTTCAAATGTGATAACTAATATGCTCACAGAATCAGACACTACTGCTTTTTTATATAGCACGTTTCCTGTTCTGAATTATAATACCATTTGGTTCGTTGGTACGTTGGGTCGGATTACTTCCACACTTCAAGGGAACCGTCCTAGTTTGTTTGCAATTGGGCCGAGACCACCTCCTTCAGGCAGTCTCGGAGTGATTATTTTGGTGTGGATCTGAGCGTGATTGCCGAGTTCACATATGCCTTAAAGGTCCCGTTCTTCGCGATCCCACTGTTCAAACTTTAGTTAGTGTGTAATGTTGCTGTTAGAGCATAAATAATACCTGTAAAATTATAAAGCTCAAAGTTCAATGCCAAGCGAGATATTTTATTTAACAGAAGTTCCCTTTCAAAGCCTACAGCGAACGGCCGGCTTGGACTACATCCTGGTACTTCCTTCTTTAATGACGTCAGTAGAACAGACTAACCTCCGCCCACAAGAATACGCGAAAAAGGGGGCGTGGTCTTGTTGCTGTCCCACGTGGAGAAGAGGAAGTGTCGCACGGAGAAAAGGAAGTGTTGCGTTTGAGTGTGTTTGTCGCCATGTCGTCGAGACGCTGTTATTTTCATCCCGGAGTCAAATCACCTTTGTTTGGCTTTCCCAGGGACGCTGTACTTAGAGATCACTGAGCGCATACATCTCCCCGTTAAGAGGCGTGACCTTTCCGTGCAATGTGCGCTAAGCTGCTGTCGAATCACAACACAGGAACTGTGCCACGTGCGTTAAGCTGCGGTCAAATCACAACACGGGAACCGCTGGCACAATCAGAACTCGTTACGTATTTCTGAAGGAGGGACTTCATAGAACAAGGAACTCATCAGCCGTTTTTAGGACAGTGAAAACAGCGGTATACAGATAAGTAAATTGTGTGAAAAATACTGTGTTTTTTTACACGCGAAACATGAACACATGTTATATTGCACACTGTAAACACAATCAAAGCTTCAAAAAACACGAAGAACGGGACCTTTAATGACCCGAACCCAGGGAGAAAATGTACCAGGTTCCGAAACAAACGCTCAGGTGTGAAAGCTGAAAACAGTGGCAGGAACGTAGATCCTTTGACCGCACCAGAGTTCGTTTGGAAGTGTACCGAGACGCACCTTTTCAGGCGTTTCTGTCCGCTTGTTTCGTGCGCACCTGAGTTCGCATGGCAGTGTTCACACTTCAGATGAATCGCACTAACAGAGCAATTGCAGAGTTTGTTTTAATCGAACCAAACCTGTCAAAATGTTTACAGTTTTTATTTGTCACTTGAATGCAAATGTAGGGAATTCTGCTTCTATTATTCACAGTTCAGTTTATGACCCTGCATCTCTTGTGCTTGTGTTTCTTCCTGTGTTGGTACCGTGCCTGTGGAGGAATTCTCAGGAGGAGCCTAATCTCGCCCCACTCTGTTTTTCCAGGACTCACCCACACAGAGCTAGACAGTCGTAATCTCGCCTCCCTCTACGCAGCCAATCTCTACTTTCAGCGTGTCACTTCCTCCATCTACAGTAGATATAATATCCTTTTAGTATCTTTTTCTGATTGTGAGTAATTCACCATTTCTCAGCTTTACAATGGCTAAAGTAAGTTTTCACACTCTTTCCATCACGTATGTTGACATTTACTGTAGCTCCTCCTGCGGCTTAGAGGGTTTGTTGGGGTCATCGACAGCAGGAGGGCATGTATGAAAAGCCCTGAGACAGCAGAACACGCGGGCCCTGGCCTGTGGCCTCCGTTCGCTCGCTGTGGATTAAAAATCCTATGCAGTTTGGCTGGCAGCCAGATGTCTGTGCCAGAAACAGTGTTCAGGTCATACTGCTGTTAAACATACCATTATTGCTCAATTTTTGGGAAAACTGTTACTTTTTACATAACTTTTTTACGTTTAAAAACACACACACACCAGTTAAAAGTTTAGAAACACGTGATTTGAAAGAAGTCTCTTATGCTCGTCTAGCTCGTCTATACTTTTAATATATAATTTATTTCTGTGATGCAAAGCTGAATTTTCATCAGCCATTCGTCACATGATCCTTCAGAAATCATTCTAATATGCTGATTTGATACTCCGTAATTATCATTGTTGGAATAAGTTGTGCTGCTTAATATTTTTTTTTGGAACCTGTAGTTAATTCTTTTTTTCAGGATTCACTGATGAACAGCATTTATTCAAAATAGAAATCTTTTCTAACAATATGGATATTTACTTTAACTCTTTTCTGAATTTAACACATCCTCGCTGAATAAAAGTATACATTTTTTTCCAAAAAAGAAAGAAAGAAATTACTGATCCCAAACTTTTGAACGGTTGGGTAAAGATTGCTATTTTAAATGAATGGTGTTCCTTTTTTATATAAACATTTTATGAATCAAATTGTGTGTGTGTGTGTATATATATATATATATATAAACAATATAATATAAAATATTTGTATGTTTTGTTTTTATTTCTTACTGTTTAAGCTGTATTTTCTGTATTTTTTGTCACCCAGATATTCTTGTTCACCCCAGTTTGAAAAGTCTGTCCTAGACCGTTTTTCCAGTCATGGAAATTAAAATTGAAATTTCTATAAAATAGACATTTTTAATTACTATTTTTTTAAATCTATAAAATAATCCAGCATCTAGAAATGTCATTTTATGTATGAAAAATGAAAAGTAATGAAAATTCCTTGGTCTAAATCCTGGAATCCTGTGGGTAGAAGCAAAGGTCACATTTACACAATGATGTCTGAGACACTGCCATCAGAGCCACTGTAACTTTATCATTTTTGTTATTCATTATCTAAAGTGGGCAGGAAACTTGTTTGTCTGAAACTTGTTTGTTGCTTGTGGTCAGTGTGAGATGGACAGACATAGACAGTGTGTGGGCAGTGACTCACTGTCGTAGCGTCTCGCTGGGTTGAGTATGCTTGACCAATGAAACACATCAGTGTAAACTGTCCCGATGGGCCTACCACACGGTACCAGGAAGTGATTTCTCTTTAGAGAGCATGCTTTGTTTGGACCCCCCCTCCTTTTTTTTGTTCCTCCATGGGTAGCCTAGTTATGTAAACATTGACTAGTATCATGTCCAGATCAACTGATCTTGTACTCTAAACAATAGCTTTTTATAAATAGATTTTACATCTGGGATTTATGTAAATTAAAGAACAGCAACTCTGACAATAAAATAGATATATATTCTAGCACATAATATGGATATACACTACCATTCAAAAGTTTGGGGTTGGTAAGATAAAAAAAAAGAAAAGAAATTATGCTCACCAAGGTTGCATTTTTATATATTAAATATTATTACAATTTAATTATCATGTCATATATTTAAAAATTTAAATTTAATTTATTCATGTGAATAAATCACAGGAGTAAATAACATTTTAAAATGCGAATTAAATTGTAACATTTTACAATTGCTACTCAGTGTCACATGATCCTTCAGAAATCATTCTAATATACCGATTTGGTGTAGCAACATTTTGAGATTAAACGTTTTTATTGAATAGAAAGTTTACAAAAACAGCCTTTAATTACTGTCTTTACTGTCACTTTGATCAATTGAATGCCCTTGGCTTGTATTTAAAAATATTAATTAATTTTTTTTAAAATTCACTTTTGAACATTAAAGTATTCTAATAGATACATATGTTTGTTTTCATAGAGGGTTTTTAATTATTTTTGTAATGTTTCGTTTTTTTTTTTTATATGTTAATATTTATTTCAATTGGATTTAATATGGGCCATGGGAACATTACACTCAAAAAAAAAAAAGGTTCTATATGGCACCAAAAAAGGTTCTTGGCTTGTAATCATAGGGGAACCTTTTTTAGTGCTATATAGCATCAATTTTGGTTCTTCACCGGTTCTTTGACTAAGGTGCTATATATCACACTCTAAAAAAAAAAAGGTTCTATATGGCACCAAAAAAGGTTCTTGGCTCGTAATCATAGGGGAACGTTTTTTAGTGCTATATAGCACCAATTTTGGTGCTTCAGTGGTTCTTCAGCGGTTCTTCAGAGGTGCTATATAGCACCTTAGTCAAAGAACCAGTGAAGAACCGGTGAAGAACCGCTGAAGAACCAAAATTGGTGCTATATAGCACTAAAAAAGGTTCCCCTATGATTACGAGACAAGAACCATTTTTGGTGCCATATAGAACCTTTTTTTTTTAGAGTGTATGACAGAAAAGTAACCAGAGGAGGGCGCCATTCACCAACATTACACACGTCATCATGTGAAGGAGTATTTAACTGGAATGGCATCAATTACGTCATAGATTCTGCACATCGCTGATATCATATATATATATACATATACATATACATCAACTCCCTTAGTAGGCCAACACTTTTAGATAATGCATCTATAAATCTACACATGGCATAACGCATTATGATTGCAGTGCGTCTCATGGATCTTTTGTATCATTGCAGTTAGTTTTAGTGCAGTCTGATTTGCTTCTGAAGCATTCACATCCTATTTTGTTTAGTCTCGCTATGTGTAAGAGCTTGCATCAGTCTTGCAATACAAACATTTCCACTTCTGTTTCTTTTTAGTGATGTAACATTTGACAGAATTTTGCTCTCGCGCTCATTTGTGCCCTTTTAAGCTCAAATGACATCAGTGTATGAACTCCTCCTCTAGCATTACAATCTGTATTTTGTACCTGTCACATAATATTTAGTCCATCGTCTAGCGCTGCCATTAAACGTTTATGACTCAAGAACGCTTTAGGAAAGCCACTCGCGTGAGTCTCGCCATCTGCCAATCGGATCCTCGGCGCGCGAGGAGGACGAGGGGGAAATAAGAGAACGGAACGGGAAAGAAAAGGAGAGAGGGACGGTTCGATACTGAACCGGACACATGTTGAGTTAACGGGCCGTTCCTGCTCCCTCCGCCTCCCTCAGCGGGTTCGCAGTCTGCTTTTGATTCCCGAGCAGGGAACCGGTCCCTTCCTTTCCATAACCCCGTTTGAACTATGGACTCGAATAAAATGGTAGGTGGTCGACGAAATGTTGATGTATAGCGGGTGTTGTGCATCTACACGTTTTGGGGGGTGGGGAGGGATTCGCGCGGGGTTGTTTTGTATCGAGGATTTTATGATTTGGAGTAACAGTCCTGTGTATACCTTGGCAGTTGAGCGTCTACTGCTTGGACCGTTACGTTTAAATAAGTTGCAGCGATCTCGCGCAAAAGTCGTTTGCGCATTTTAGCGAAATATTGGGGCGTTTGGGCTCCTGAAGTATTTCCCAAAACATCCCAGCATTTTAGGAAGTCACAGCGAGTGTGCTAATGTGTCTTGTCGGTGGGAAATTGCGTTTAAATGGACCGCTACTGTCTTAATGTTTTGTCAACAGGAAAACACGACCTGTTTTATCTACTTAAACGGACAGTTCAACCCAAAATACAAATTCTGTCATCATTTACTTGCCCTCATGTGCCTGTATTACTATTTCTTCTTTGCAACACAAAAGCAGACGCTAACCAGAACGAGTCACCATTCACTTTCATTGTAAGAAAACATACTCAATGAATGTAAATGGTGACTGAGACTTTTGAGAATGTCAGTCCTTAATATTCTTTCTAAGACCACATTTTGTGTTTTGCAGAAGAAAACAGCATTTTCTTTCTCCTTTTTGGTGAACTGCCTTTAAAAAAAAAAAAAAAACAGTGCAGCTAATACAAAACTTTAGGGTTTGAGGGCTTAAATGTTGGATTTTGACTCTTGAGTGGCTTTGTAGATTCTTGTAGGACCAGAGACGGTACACTCTAAAAAAAAAAAAAAAGGTTCTATATGGCACCAAAAATGGTTCTTCGTCGTAATCATAGAGGAACCACTTTTGGTGCTATATAGCACCATATCTTAACATGTTCTGTATATGGTAGCGGTGCTATATAGCACCATAGTTAGCGGTGCTATATAGCACCTTAGTCAAAGAACCGCTGAAGAACCACTGAAGCAGCAAAATTGGTGCTATATAGCACTAAAAAGGTTCCCCTATGATTACGAGCCAAGAACCATTTTTGGTGCCATATAGAACCTTTTTTTTTAGAGTGTATCTGTACCTTTATGGACACGTGATTCTCTGTTTTGACTTGAATCCCCGCATCCCGTTCTCTGCTTTGACTCCCGACCTGCTATACACATTGTATGTGTGATATCTGGGTGTTGTCAAATCCCTCATGTCATGCTCTGCTTGACAATGCTATGAAAACATGTTTTTACTTGAGTGGGGTCCAAGGATCCCCACTGGAGATTTGTGTGTGTGTGTGTTTGTGCAGGCCACGATGAGGCTAAATCAAGCTTTATAGAAAGTCAATAATTGATGTAATTTGCAGAGAAGCAGGAGCAGTGATTGAATTTGATCCGTGTCTTCTTGGTTTGCTGAGAGGGTTTGATGTGTCCTCAGAAGGTCTTTTGTTAGAAAGCTCGTAAAACTCAAGGTTTCTTTCAATAGTGCTGCTGTTACAGCTCTTCAGTCCTTTTGGCCTAAACCAAAAGGCCTGTGAGGCCCTTTTAGAAACCTGCTCCACTTGTCCATCTCAGATGTGTTTGGTAGGTGACAAAAAAGACTTGCGATTTGTTACTATTTGAGTTCTTTAAAGTGCCCTATTGTGGTTTTACGAATATTCCCTTTCATGCAGTGTGTAATATAGCTGTTTGTGAATGTAAAAGTTTAAAGTTCACGATAAATAAAGTTATTGTCTCCCAAAAGAAAGGATAAACTCAGAACCGCCTAAACAAGTCGTTTTTAATTGGAATCTCACTGCATCACAGACAGTTCTGCGTCATTAGAAAATATATTTGCATAATGCCCGGCTATGTTGTACGTTGTCCACCCGTGAACTTGCCCCAATATGTAATATTGTGTAACTGTGCGTTCACACCGCCGCCCGCGAGAGCGTCAAACTTCGCTCTGGCCGTCCTGCCATCGACGCTGTAGAAAGATTCGTGGACGCGCTGCCGCTCTGACGTAGATCGAATGCTTGGTCTTTTTTAAAACTGCATTTAAAGGGGCTGCAAAGCAAACAATCATGTTGATCGGCGTTTGTGCAGACTGACCACAGGTAGGGTATAACTGTATAATATAACCTCATGAGATCATTTAAATGTGAAATTTTATCGATGGAAAGAACTAAACAATTATAGTTACATGTTTGCTAACGAAATAAACCAATTAAAAGCCATTTGTGTGGTGTATAAATAATGTTGCGCTTCTTCTTATCAAACCCGCGCACCAGCAGTGATCAACTTCTCCTCTATTTTGCTGGGGAACTAATGTGGTCGGAACCAAAGTTTACAGCACTGCGTTCTCTGGAATCCTCTCAAGCGGAGCACTTCTATATTCCCATTGCCGAACCGGGTCATAGCTCATTACCATAAAGTTGACCTGATTCCAACTCTCCTCGACGCCCAAATCGTCCAAGACGCGCCGCGCCGCTCGCCGCCGGGCTCCCATTGAAAATTAATGACTTCCGGCCACTTTGACGCTCTCGCCGGCGGCGGTGTGAACGCACCATAAGTCTCACGTTTTGCTGTCTTATTGAAATAAGCAGCTGTCGGCCACTATTACCTAAAACTTTGTCGTTACATAAAACATTTGTTACATCAGCGATATGGCAAAATAATGATTCACAATTTCGATTATTATTTTGTTACCTTAAAAAAACGTAACTACCATGGGCCGTCACTAGGCCCTTTTTAGGGGGGTTCAGCCCCCCCTAAACTTCTGCCCAGCCCCCCTAAAAAATGTGTGATTTAACCTTTATAACATATGAAACTGGCGGGAGGCTTCGGCTTCGTCCCGTCTTTTAATCAGTGTGTTCTTCAAGCCGCAGCGGCGTCGAGCAGAGCGCACGTCAGAAGCAGAGGTGTGTGCGTTGATCTGAGCCTCATTGGTCTGTCACCGCTCGTCAATGTCAAAATATTTGAGAAAACCAATCAAATCAGAGTAGGCGGGCTTTATGTTCTCACAGAAGCTGCTGAGGCTGAGCGCGAATTTTAGCAGCACGACTCGACGTCAAGTGCGAGATATGCTAAACGAAACGTTTCATATTTGACAGCTGCTTCTTTAAGTCAGAAATGTTAAACAAATGACAAAAATATTCAGGCAAACGATTAAACTTTTGTCGAATTTCGCCATTTTGAATTGAAATAGGCCTATGCAATGTGATTTTATAATATAATTAACAAACAAGAAATATTAACAAAGCCGTTTTTTTTTTCAGGTTAGGCATAAGATTAATAGTAATGAATGTGTGCATATTGTGAATTAATTTAATAAATTTAGTTACCTAGCTTTCCTGGTAGCCTTCAGTAAATTAACATGTCAATGAAAATGATTCATAAAACATATAAATATCAGTTAAACATACTGTCTTCACTGACGAAAATGGACAAACTTTATCAGTCATTTCTGCCCACTGACATGGTTTTCAAGCTATTGTTATTAAATTTTTTGGCATCCAGAACATCTTAAAATGCACATATGTAGATCATGGATATCAACATTTTTTCAGGGGAGCAAGCCCCCGAACCCCCTAACTACCTCACATTTGGGATCTCAGTTATTATAAACCTGCCTACATTGTATGATTTAATGGATGTACAATATGGTCATGGAGAATAAGGCATTAATATTTGCTCTATAAGTAATAATAAACAGCCAATATCCTAAAATGCATACTAATAAGCTACTAGTTAATAGTGAGAATTGAACCCTAAACTAAAGTGTTGCCATTTTTTTTCCTACCCTCACTGGGGGCTGAGCCCCCCTAAACTGAAAATCCTAGAATCGCCCCTGGTAACTACAATATGATTATCTTTAATAACCATCTGGTTAAAATGTTCTATTCCAAGTGCACACATCTAAAGTGATCAACATGGTGTACATGTAAAACAAATGACTTATTTAATATTTATCTTTGCAGACAATATGCTGGAAATATGAAGGCAAATATTGTTAAAATGTATCTTAAACATATCCTATATACTCAGAAATAATATAATATAAGAAAAATGCTAAATATTTCTTAGTCATAAAGTAATAGCAATAATTACCACCAGTAATGGGCTATTATTAACAGCAAATGCTTTGTAAAAACAGAAAATAACAGCACCTTTCAGCCTGTCACCCTCATGCAGACATGAAATATCAAACGTGCAGTAGTAGTTCATTACAGGTTTTTCCGTTGAGCTATTTTTCCTGATGTTTTTATGTTTGGCGAATGAGTTTGCACACGTCTGTTGCATTCTTTGCACTTTATTCAAAACCGCAATTTCTTGATTTAAAAAATAATAAAATCGCGGCAAAACATTAAATTCGAATTAATCAAAAAAAGCCCAGCCGTAGCTGATGGTGAGGAATTACAGTTGCAACATCTCATAATGTACCTCAAAATAAGTAGCATATCAGTGAGAAACGTCCTGCTCAAGTCGTGCTTGCGATGGAGGTGTGGTTGAATAACTAGTTCTTCCAATCATCATCGGCTGAGCTAGGATTGATATCGTAAAATCGACGTCATCGTTACTGTCTTTACAGTGTGTACAATCGCTGAGCTTTAAGAAACCTCCGGACGGAGCTGAAGTTCAGTTATCGTAATGGCCGTTTAGCTTCAGAAACACTCACGATATGCGGTAGACCAATCACAACAACAAACTGGGCCCTCTGGCCAATCAGAGCAGAGTAGCTTGCGGAAAGGTGGGATTTAGAGAGACCGATTCATCAATCAAGTCGTTTGAGAATCATTGAACATTGTGGTGATGTGCAATGTATATGATGAGAAAAATGAATGTGTCTTTTGACCTTAGATGCGTGCAAATCTGTTGTAGGAGACCTTTCAATCTAAATTAGGAGCCTTTAACCCTTAAAGACAGAGACAGCCGCCCGTGGATAAAAATAACTATCGTTCTAAAGTGTTTAATAACTTTTAAACCGCTAATCCAATCTATATGCTGTAATATGCACCGTAAAGAGGAGAAACTCAGCTTTTCAGAAGTATCACAATTCTCGCGATTGATTATTCAGAGGGTCCGTGGTGAGCATGGATGCGTCATCAAAATCTGCAGCATTGATTCGTCAAGGAAACGCATGTGGGTTGTTCCCCTGAGCCAAACAGAAACGATTGTTGATCATTAGTCCCACCACCTCCCAAATTTAATCTGGAAGTCTAAAACAACCAAGTCTAACTTTCTAAAGGAAAAAGTCCAAACTTCAAGAAGTTCTGTTTGAGTTCACAGTAAAAACACAACACCACGCGTTTTTCTTAAAATTCTATTAATTTAATCCATTCTCAGACTAAATAAATGTAAAATTGGGCTAGATGGGAACTTCATGTTCTTCTGTTTAAAATGATATATGACACTTGATGCTAACTGCTAGAATGGGTGAGAAAAAAGAAAAGTAGAGGCAAGTCAGGTGCCCCAAAAATGTTCTAGGTCTTTAAGGGTTAAAAAAAATAGCATAATAGGGGCACTTTAAACATTTATAGTCACGTCTTCATTTATGTATTTGGCAGATGATTTTATATCCAAGGTAACTTACAATGCAATACATTTTTATCAGTTCATGCATTCCATAGGAACTGAACCCATGAAAAAAACATGCCATTGCATATCTTCATTTCTATGTATTTTGTTTGTTTAATATTTTTTTGTTTATTTTTTGCTTTTAAAAATGCAGAGAATATAAATCTATTGTATTTTTTTATTTTTTATGACATTTTAATGACATTTATGACATTTTAATATGATGGTGAATATATCCAATTTTCGGACCGTGGCCTTCAATCTAATGTGTTTTTTGGATTTTGTCTAAAGTTTCTGTTTTAGTGTTTCTACAGATCTGTAAGTGTTGTTAATTTACTGCATTTATTGCATTGTTGATGATGTTGCAATTGAGGATCCATTTGCATTTGATGTTGGTTTGCTTTTAGCAGCTGTATTTGGTCAAAGTGAAGATGTACTCAAATTAAATGTTTTTATTGAAGTATTTTGACAGCTGGATGATGTACTTATGTGTTAGAAAAGATATACCCTCCCAAATGTAGACCTGAAAATCCGTTCCACTGGTCTAGTTTTGCTGCTTGTCAAGGTGATATTAACTACCCCTTTACATTTGTGCAAAACTTGTGACAGCACCCGAAGCGAGTCCAGTCAGGGTTGTTCAGTGTGTTTTTCCCCCCTCCACTCCAGAGTCCTAACTAGTGTTGACTGAGTGTTCATTGCAAGAGGAAGTTTGAGTCATAAATGAGTAAAACGTATAAATAATCTTTTAAAAGGGAAGAAAAATATTTTTGTAATGCAGTACACAGTTGCCTTTCACTGCAGTGACCTTTAAAAGGGGTGGAGTTGTTTGCAGGAGACTGCGTTAGCTGAAAAAACACTAGTGGCTAAGTGTGAGCATCAATCCCCCACTCATCAACATGGCAAGAAAGGAGAAGCTTTTGTATGTTATTGTAGTGTGTGAGAGAGTTTTGGTATTTTATGGTGTTCAGACCTAATCTTGAGAACAGAGGGCCACCTCAGGAAGTTGAGAGGTATTTTTAGTTCTTTCAACTAAAGTTTTACACCCACGCCTCAGAAAAAGCTGAAGAGAAGCCGCAGATCAGCAGTGCTTCAAGAGATGGTGCACTTTAAACTGGAAGCCTATTCTCTGAACCACCTCAAAGTAGTGAGATTACCCCAAAATGGGAAGCTGGAAATGTTGTTTAGGTTGGCCGCAATGCCCTTTAGAGGACTGTGGGTAGAGTCTGCATTCTTCAGTCAACGGGGTATGGGAAAGTCAGGGTGATCCAAGATGGTAAGCTCTAGAAGACATCAGAAGGCCCCTCTGACACAAGAGACCATAGAGAAAAAATGACCACAGTTTGATGACCGGTCCACCCCTAGCATCAGGATTTGAGTGTATGGGTCATTTTTGGGTGAACTATCCTTTTTAAGGACAAGCGGCTGCATGACCTGCACGCATGTTTACTAGGGGTGGCACGGTTCATAAAACCCATGGTTCGGTTCATATCATGGTTTTAAGGTCATGGTTTTCGGTTCTGTACGGTTGTTGTTGTTTTTTTTAATCGTTAACACTCCAGAAATTTACTGCAGCATATGATGTATAGCTTAATCGTCCACAATTTAGGATACAGTATTAATTTTTTTTATATCATGTAGAAGTTGTTTCCTAACTGGCTGTCTACCGAGTCCGACACATTGGCGCAACATTTTTCATGTTAATCATGTCAATTTTGATCAGAACAATGCACTGTGGCTTTTAATTCAGCTGACCTGATTAACAAATATCACCATGAAGTGTTCCGTGTGTTTCACGATGACCATATGACATCCAGCGCTGTGAAAAGAAAAAAAAAAATACACGAAAACACAACACTGCCAGAAGTTTTTGCCCAAACTTCAAAGGCATGTTTAAATTATTAAAACTAGAAGCATCTTAACTTTTAAATGTTACATTTATCATATGAACTACTTATATACAGCATGTTTATATGCATGTGTGTATGAGACAGAGGGGAACACGGTCGCATTTGCAGCAGATATATGCTGCCCATCATAAATCAAAGCATGAGACAGACAGGGGTCGGAGGAGAACACCGGAAAATGTGACGGAATGGACAATATTTGTCTGTATTTGCAATACACGAGCCGCGGTTCAGCTGCGCGAGACAAACACTGCCAGTGTGTGAATACGCGCAGCTCCCGCTCTCTATACACACTGCATCTGCCCTGCCTGCTATACGTCGCTGGCGCATCCTCCAACTCCGGGCAGCCTTCCTTATCTCTCCCACTTGCATTTCTACATGTGACGTGACCTGCAGCACTCCACTTTTACTTTATTTTACTGTATGTACACACACACACACACACACACACACACACACATACACACACACACACACACACACCTCTTATTTTGCGCGAAAAGGACACCCACTGTCTGAGGTAACTTACAGGCACGAGGATACATTGCGCATGCGTCGAAACCGAGACAAGCGAACCGAACGGTTCGTTTTTTTTTTCATATACCGTGCCACCCCTAATGTTTACTATTAGCTGCTGTCACTTTAAAGGGGTGGTAAAACACATTCTTTTGAAGGCTTGATTGTGTTTGTGGGGTACACTGTAATGTGTTCATGCTTCGTTTTTAAAAAATCGCATTATTTTTCATATATTTGACCTTTATTCTACACTGCTCTGTCCCTCCTTGTAAAAACGGTCTGATGGTTTCCGGGTTGTATGAAGCCAGTCCCTCAAAAATATGCAATGGGCTCAGATTGGTTAGCTGGCCAAGTGTGTTGTGATTCGCTAACCGCCTAGTGCACGTTTGTCGGAAACTTCACGCCCCTTTACCGGTAGCCTGTGCTTTGGGTAGTATTAGAAACAATGGCGTCAATAAAACCATACCAATTTGAGCCCAAATCAGACCCAGACAATTTTAGTGAAGATGATCGAGCAGAACCTGTTCAGTCCTCAAGAGTAAAGACTGCGGATCTATAGTGATCGCTACTGAATGACACCGTTACTTTTGTATTTTTAGAACGATTTGCCAAATATCTGTCGCAAGAACGAACACTAAACATTGGCTTTACTATAGTATCCAAATCAAACACAGAACCATGTTTAGCATGCCTGTAGATAAACAATACATAAATGCTCTAATCAAAGAATAATTTACACTAATGCCAAGTTCGCTGTTGAGATTTAAAAAAAAGTTTGTAACGTTAGGTGTTTGTCGGATAACGTTAAGTATGAATGAGCATTTAACAAACTGGTTTGCAGAGCCAAACAGTGTTGTCATCTGTTTACTTCCTTGCTACAATGTACAATTAACAACACAAACTATTACAGGAAAACACATCGACGAAAAATAAATCATACTTACAGGTTGTAGCCCGTAAACAGCTTCTGTTTTTAAATCCATCTTTCAGGACAAGCCGTTGTGCGAATCCTTCATTGAACTTGCGAAGATTGTGGAAGCTTTCCTCCGTGAAATGTGCAGCGGGAGCCGTGCGCGCCCGTTGTGCATTCACACTAGCAGTGTTTGGCTTGTGTATTGCAAATACAGACGAATATTGTCCATTATGTCACATTTTCCGGTCTTCTCCTCCGACCCCTGTCTGTCTCGTGCTTTGATTTATGATGGGCAGCATGTATCTGCTGCAAATGTGTCCTGTTCCCCTGGATACAGATATATGTATCTGCTGCAAATGTGTCCTGTTCCCCTCGGTCTCATACACACATGCATATAACATGCTGTATGTTAAACGCACTGCAACGCACCCCCGTCCCTAGGAAGGCTGAACAAAGTGGACCTGCAATCCGGATGAAAATAACAGCGTTTCGTCGGCATTGCGACATTGTATTGCCCGTGGCGATACAAAATGGTCTCGCCCCCCCCCTTATTTCATATTCTCGGAGGAGGGGTTTATGTAAATATTGGGGCTGGTGATGTCAGAGACCCTGGAGGAATGTCTAGTAGTCCCTACTAGACGGCAGTGGCTCAGTGGTTCATGTAGGTTGTCTACAAACTGGAAGGTTGGTGGTTCGATCCCCGGTTCCACCTGACCAAGTGTCGCGGTGTCCATGAGCAAGACACCTAACCCCAGCTGCTCCTGACGAGCTGGATGGCGCCTTGCATGGCTGACACCGCCGTCGGTGTGTGCATGGGTGAATGTGAGGCAATGTGTAAAGCGCTTTGGATGGCCATTGGTCTGTTAAAAGCGCTATATAAATGCAGTCCATTTACCATTACCTACTGGCCGATTGCTGTAGTCCTTAGAAATTGATTTCTTTAAAAGCAATTATCTCCCTTTGCTTTAAACTTTGAACGTTGTAACTTTGCAGATGTTGTTTATGCTCAAACAGCAACATTACACACTAGCTAAAGTTAGAAAAGTGAAATCGTGGTTTACCACCCCTTTAAGACGTGCATGTTGGATTTTCTCTTAAATGTTTACTTTCACTTTAGACATAACCAACTGTGTTTATGTAAACTTTGTGTATTTGTCAGTATTAGCGCAATAAGACCTGAAAGTTAACTGTTGTCAAACGCTGTTTGACAGGCTTTTAGTGCCTGTGTGTTTCAGGTGTATGCGCTCAGAAAAGCGCATGTTAGAACAGCTCATCAGCACATGAATGAAATGTTTACCTGGCAAGGCTTTAAAGCACATGAAAATAATGAACTTTTGTGAATTGCAGTGTCGTTAGTGTAACTCTACCTCTGCGTTAACATGTAATGTGAATGTACGTTGCGTTGTAACAGTATGTTGAGACGGAGGTGCCAGAACTGCAACTGATAAAACCGGTCGTGGACACATTTTCATCGTACAAGATCAAAAATCGAACCATAATGCTCGGAATACACTTGCACCGCGTATCATCTTTAATCTGACGATGCATATATAATATGGTTTGGTGAAAATAACACAGAGTTAGGCTAATGTATGTTTCTGTCAATGGATACGCATTCTGGCTTCCCTTAAACTTTGTTCAATGTGAGTGGCAAACGCTCTATTAGGACCAGTCATTTACTCCGTCATCACCCGGGTGAGACCCAAACAGCATACGCTACCATCTGTTTAAACTAAACTCATTTAGGCCTTGCCAATTTAAACATTTGCTGTGAGAAGATTTGTGTGTGCGCTCGTCCGGCTCGCGCAGATCTGGCAGCGCACAAATATTGAGTTCAAGTCTTGCACTTGAACGGACAAATTCACACACAAATTGCCTACCAAACATTGTAGGTTTTGTCTCAAGTAAATGTCAAGAAAGACAACCGTGTCAGTATTTTGGATCCGTGCATGTCTTAAAGTGACAGCAGGCTAATATTCCTACTGTCTGTTTTTAAAGGGTAACTCAACCCCTGATCAGAGCCTAACTCCACTCACTGGCAATATAGACAGAGGGGACGAACCAAGGGTGGGGCTGAGCGTGGGGCATGCACTAAAGACACGCAGTGACGGATTGAATAGGGCGTGGTGAGCTCGTGCCAGGGGCGTGGGTAGTGAAGAGCCAACATACGCCACGATGGCAAACAACGTCCAATAGGAATATTCAACTGCAGTAGCCACCGTTCAACCTTATGAGGGCAGCACTCAAGGCGTTTTTTACACCATATATTGTAGAATTAAAACACTTTATACCCAAATGTCAAAATGTATTTTCAGCATCATTACTCCAGTCTTCAGTGTCACATGATCCATCAGAAATAATTCTAATATCCTGATTTGCTGCTCAAGAAACAGTTGTTGTTATTATTATTATTATTATTATTATTATTATTATCAGTGTTCAAAACATTTGTGCTGTTTATTGCCTTGGTACAAACCGTGATACATCAGATTTTCTTAATTCTTATTTGCAACTTCCCATTCTATCACCCACCCTAAAAAACGACCAAGTTCAGTTTTGACGTATCAAATAAACTAGTTATCCACTAATTATTTCTCATAACATCCCGGGATTCCCAGCCTGTGTAATCATGGAGCAGTGTGGGTTAAAGGATAAAGCTCAATATGAGGAGAGCTATTTCCTTACAGTCTCCTCTCCAGGCAGATGGGTCACATGAGGACAGCTGGCCTTAATATCCCTGTAGTGCATTACTCCCATCTAAGATCCTATTGATTTGATTGATATTGTGCCTTTGGCAGTTCTGTGCAACATAACTGTCAGAATGGTTCACAGCGCAGATGTTTGCAGATCGTCCGTCACATATGCTTTGCTTAACAAGCTTGCGTCAGCTCCATATAGAAATAGTGCTACAGTAATTAAGTGTCTAATGGGTTGATATTGCTGTAGGCGAGGGATTGAATAAACTACTTGTGGCATAACAAGCTGTTTGTAGAGCTTGCTTTGAAATGCAAAAGCAGTTATTCACTATGGTTTCAACAAGGGAAGAAATAATAAAGCAGTTGCATCGTTTTTGCGTAGAATGGCAATGCATTTCTGAATGCAAATCTATCATTTTAACCCCATGGAGCCTACTGTATCATATTTGATTCGCACATTTGATCTAAATGTGAGAGAACCTGTTGTGCACAATCTTCTACATGCCTTCTGTTGTCTCATTGATAGTTTATACTTTAGCAAGTAAAGGTCCTTTTCAGTATAGTTGTAAAAACGTCACTCTTCAGGTTGTGGTACATGTGTCTTTATGCTGTAAATGTAGTATTAAAATCAAATATAAGTATATGTAAGTATCAATTTTATAATGTTCTTAATATTTCCAGATGAACATGCAATGAAGCAACTTCAGTCTACTTAATTACCGGTAATCCATCCATCCATATTTTTTAAAAGTAAAATATTTTAAAAAGATTTTTGAGGATTTTTGTTTATTTGTACGTTGTCAATCATAATCGCATTGCTTTATGTTTTGCCCCCACAATTAAAACTACAGAGCTTTTGATCATAAACTAAGCTTTTAAATATCAGATATATTGCTGGGAGATACTTTGATAGTGAGCTTGTTTTCGACAGCGAATAAAAAAAAAAGAGGGTAATTGCAACTTTTTATCTTGCAATTCTGACTTTTCTCAGAATTGTACTTTATAAATGTCATATTGTATCAGAATTGTGAGATAAAAAGTTGCAATTATCTTTTGTTCTGCCGGAAGTTAGTTATTTTAGTCTATAAAGTTTTAAATATGGATATTTTTCTTACACTAACGCGTCACTTCGCTTCAGAATGCCTTTATTAACCCCCCGGAGTGGTGTGGAGCAGTTATATGATGGATATATGCACTTTTATGGACTTCATAAACGAGGCAACAATTCACTGCCATTATAAAGCTTGGAAGAGCCAGGACTTGTTTTAATATAATCGTCTGAAAGAAGAATGTCATATACACCTAGGATGACTTGAGAGTGAGTAAATCATGGGCTAATATTCATTTTTGGGTGAACTAACCCCTTAAACTGTGAAGACTAGTCAGTGTTATTTTACATTTGATTATTTAATTTCTGTAAGCTACCTGAATACTTAGACTTGGAAACACTTAAAGCACTGTTTATTTCATTGTATCTCTGTTCTGTTGTATTTATTTGAGCTGAGCTGTTGCTTGTAACTTGTTCTTATTTTATTATTGAAGACTCACTTGTCTTCAATGATTTTTCTTAACATTATATTTCTTGGGCTAGTAGTTTTTGCTGTGGTATCAAAATTGGAATCATTCAAGAATTGTGAAGTTTCACCAGCATCTAAAATGTGTTAGTGGCTTATTTAATAGAATACAATGTTACATGGATCAAAACCTTTTATTTTTTGGTGAGGCCAGTGAAAGCTTTGTCAGGGCAAGTACAAATTTTGACCACTGGCCCAACCAATCCAACGTTGAGCCCTGTTACTTTATGAAGTGGTTATCACTTCATCTTATCATTTGCCCATGCCTGTGAGAGAGATAATGGGTCTGGGATGCCAGTAAATTCACTCGCCCAGTGCCAAGTGGCCTGGGCAGCTGGCACTACTCATTCACACAGACGACAAAGTCTCAGTGTGAACAAATTAGGTCACACCTCTCCTCACACTAGCATTCTCTTAGACTCTTTAGCTGCCATGTTTATATAACCTTCAAAAATAAAGTACTTTAATTGAAATTTGTTGATGTCATTTCTACTGATCTCTTTTTTATAGACGTTATGGCTCATGGACTGTTTTAGTCATATGTTTATCTGATCTGAATGCATCATTGGTTGTTGGAGAGGGATGGAAGAAGCCTAGTGCCTTTTTTAAGCGTAAGAGCATTGGCAAGAAAATTCTGTTGGGTTGGTCCAGGGTGCGTATCACGGCAGGGTCTGGGGTGGGGATGGTAAAGGGCAATTCCGTGGAAAACTGTCACATCCATAACACCAACACAATGCCATGGTATTTAGTTGGCGTTATGGATGTGACATTTTTGCGTGGAATTACCCTAAAGCTTAAGCTATAAATGATGAAGATGCATTTCTATCTCTAGCCATTGTGTAATTCGCAAGCTCGTTGGTCTCAGAAACCTGGAAGAATTTTTCCAACCTTCTTCATCCTTTTCCTTATGCTTGAGATCACAGCTGTGACTTAATGAGACTCTCATCCCATGGATCCATCTCGTCTACACAAAGCCATGCCTTGTCACCTTTAACAGTGTGTCTGGCAGCAGAAGCCGACACAGGGGATGAAGACTGAATGCTGTGTGTGTACAACGGCACTTTTATACGCACAACAACAGCATTCTCTCAGCATCCTTGCCAAAATTTCCTGTCAGGATGATCCCTGGCCTCTTCAACAAAAATTATTTTTGCTCCAAAGCATATGCATCGGTAATTCTCTTTCAAAACCTACACTGCCATTTAAAAAGGTTGGTGTCTGTACACATTTTTTTAAATTAACAGTAAAAACAGTAATATTATGAAATATTACAATTTAAAATAATTATTTTATATTATTTTTATGTATTTTAAAGTGTAATCATTAATCCATCGGTGTCACATGATCCTTCAGAAATCATTCTAATATACTGATTTGATCAAGAAACATTTCTTATTATCAATGTTGACAACAGTTTTCATGGAAACCGCAATGCATTTTTTCCCCAGGATTCCTTGATGAATAGAAGGTTCAAACAAACAGCATTTATTTCTAACCATGTAAAAGTCTTTACTGTCACTTGATCAATTGAATGCATTCTTGCTGAATCAAAGTATTAATTTTTTACCCCAAAAATTCTTACTAACCTCAAACTTTTAAATGATAGTGTTGTTAGTGTAGCATATTGATAAGATAACATGATGCTCTAAGCATAAAAATACACAGCACACACATTTGTTAAAACATTTTTTTAATTGATTTAAAAATATTTAAAGGAACACGCCGATTTTTTGGGACAGTAGCTTATTCACCCAGAATAAGATAAGTCCATACATACCATTCTCATCTCCGTGCGTGCCATAACTCTGTCTGACGCACCCACCGCTAGCCTAGCTTAGCACAAAGACTGGAGGTAAATGGCTCCAGCTAGCCTACTGCTCAATAAGTGACAAAATAATGGCAACATTTTCAACATGTTGTGATGTGTATGATAACACTGTGTACTAAGACCGACGGAAAATGAAAAGTTGCGATTTCTAGACCGACATGGCTAGGAACTATACTCTAATTCCTGCGTAATAATCAAGGAACTTTGCTGCCGTACCATGGGTGCAGCGGCGCAATGATATTACGCAGCCTTGAAAATAGTCCACAGCACGCTCTCTGTGCAAGCAGGTTGTCACGTTGGGTTATGTTGATGGAAGTTAGCCTATTTTCAGGCGCTGTGTAATATCACTGCGCCGCTCTACCCATGGTACGGCATCAAAATTCATGAATTATTACGCAGGAATGAGAGAATAGTTCCTAGCCATATCGGCCTAGAAAATCGCAACTTTTCATTTTCATGTCTTTGTGCTAAGCTAGGCTAGTGGTGGGTGCATCAGACAGAGTTATGGCATACACAGAGATGAGACTGGTATGTATGGACTTATCTAACTCTGGGGGATACGGTGAATAAGCTAAAGTCCCCAAAAGTTGGCGTGTTCCTTTAAAATAGTAATTTACTATCTTGCATCATTTTATAGTTATTCGCAATGCATCATGGGATTGACTGCTCTGTGATGGACACATGCAAACACTTTTTGGACAGCTTTTGCATCACAAGTACACGGCTGCAGCCTTTAGAGCTGCTATTTTAGACCTGAAGTATTTGTAGAGATTCTGGCATTTAGAGGAAGTAAGACTGAGAGACTCAACTGCCACACCTTAATTGGCTTATGAAACCATGTGCATTATCTGATGGGCCGATAAAGGGTTCATTACATTCAGCTGGCCATGACTGAATATGTGATGCTAATTTAAACAGGAACACTGTTTATATTGTGAAGGTTCTTAACTGATGGTGGTTTGGCATCTATGACGGGAACAGAAAAGAGACGTATGTAGAGAACATATGGCTAGTGGTTTCTCAATACCTCTTTCCAGTTTGTTACACCGTGAGCATGGTATATATGATTGAGAGATTAATCATAAACTAGCAGGATGTAGCCCAAGCACTAATAGTGTTTTAGGTCATGCTGCCTGTTAAACACTCCTTGAGGTGAACTTCATTAGTATTCAGTGGTAGTTGCGCAGCGGTGGTTAAAGTTGCTCAATAAGGCTCCTGTGAAACACTAAAACTCACTGTTTCCCTCAGCACACAGGAACACTCTTCTGCTATGAGTTGCGTTTTAATCTTTAACTCTCTCTTTCTCTCTTTCTCTTCCACAGGCAGTGAGCATCAACAAAGCCATCAACACACAGGAGGTGGCTGTCAAAGAGAAGCATGCCAGGAATATCCTTTTGTTTGTGTTACCCTGCAAGAGATGTAATGTATTTAGGAATATGAGGGTAAAATAATTAAGAAGCATATTTTACAATGAATAAGCAGGTGGCATCACCTGATAACCTCAAAATTAGCCAAATCGCAATCTGCTGGTTATTGGCATCACCAAATAACTATAATTTAATTTTATTTTGTAAGCTGAATGCCCTACTGTTTAGATACCTCAAGTTTAGATATAGGTACCAATATACCTGACAGACCTATTAATCTGCCAAGGTTTTAAAAATGCTTTTAAACTGGCTTTTTTCCTTTTATTTTGAGGTAGGTTCCTCATTTGAGGATATTTTATTTAATACATGTCAAGGGATTTATCTTGCTATTTTATTTTATTCATTTATTTTATGTTATTTTATTTGGATATATCTAATTTGAGGTTATTATGAGGTATTGTATTTGATAAACGAAGATCATTTGAACTTATTTTATTTTAAGGTGTCTAAATTACGGGTAACATGAGGTATTTTATTTTATTAAACTCCCTACTTTTTACATACTTCAAGCTAAGATACTATGTACCAATATATCTGGCAGACCTATTAATCTATATATTTGTTTTATTTTATTTTGGTGTCTAATATTTGTGAGTAATATGAGTTACTTTTATCCATCCATCCATCCATCCATCCATCCATTCCCACTAAAATCCATCCATCCATCCATCCATCCATCCATCCATCCATCCATCCATCCATCCATCCATCCATCCATCCATCCATCCATCCATCCATCCATCCATCCATCCATCCATCCATCCATCCATCCATCCATCCATCCATCCATCCATCCATCCATCCATCCATCCATCCATCCATCCATCCATCCATCCATCCATCCATCCATCCATCCATCCATCCATCCATCCATCCATCCATCCATCCATCCATCCATCCATCCATCCATCCATCCATCCATCCATCCATCCATCCATCCATCCATCCATCCATCCATCCATCCATCCATCCATCCATCCATCCATCCATCCATCCATCCATCCATCCATCCATCCATCCATCCATCCATCCATCCATCCATCCATCCATCCATCCATCCATCCATCCATCCATCCATCCATCCATCCATCCATCCATCCATCCATCCATCCATCCATCCATCCATCCATCCATCCATCCATCCATCCATCCATCCATCCATCCATCCATCCATCCATCCATCCATCCATCCATCCATCCATCCATCCATCCATCCATCCATCCATCCATCCATCCATCCATCCATCCATCCATCCAGAATCTGGATTAAGATGATTCAGAGATGCAGACTTTAAACAGCGTGACCCTCATTTTTGTCCTTGACTACTGTATTCACCGTGCATATTGGGCACGCATCATGAGAAGGGGGCTCACACATTTTGGCTTGCAGTCAACCGCCTGCCCCTTTCCAGCAATGCAGTGCTCTGCTGGAAATTTTGCCACGTCTTCCACAAGCTGCTGAGGGACGGCCATCCAAGCGTGAGTACAGCCATATTATCTCTTACACGTCTAATTCCACCTCATTCTCACAATCTCTCAGTCTCTTGATATCTCTGCCTCTCCTTTTGATTAATTATTTTTTCTCACACACACAAAACCGCTCCCCAGAGTAAACGCAGCATCCATCAGTGACGTGTGATGTGTGTGTAATCCATATTGAGCAATCCCACATTGACTCTCACAGCTCTGTTACAATTTTTTTTGTCAGCTGTCTACTTAGAAAGCATTTTAAGGCACCATAGGCACACCCTTTAAAATCTGTTAAAAAATGTAGGTAGCAACATTATGCAACCATTTCAAAGCAGGCACAATTCAAAGCAGCACTGCAAATAACCTATGCAGAGTAGTCGGCACCAAAACGCATTGTGATTTTTATTTATTTTTCATACTGAGAACTATCAATAAAAATAGTTCAGTCTAATTAAAAAGACTATAGTATTTTACCCAATGTGCTATGCATTTGTATGCTTATTAGACTATTGCAATCAGATTAAATTAGATTATAGTTTGCTTTGCAACATGCTAACTTCAAACTCTATTGAAATCAATGTTAGTCAAGTCTCCCTTGCGCTTCACTTGAAGAGATCTGGTAGCTGGTATATAAAGTGATCCAATTCACTTGCATATTAGTTGGCCCAGATGGAATATGCTGATTTTCCCACGTGTTTTAGGTGTTAAGATTTGGGGAAAGTCTGCAGAATGGATTTAAACCTGATAAAATAATTGATACCTTGGTTAAGATCTGAGGTTCCAAATATCTGACAGGCAAATGAATCTGTCAATATTCGTCCACTTTGAGGTTATTGGCAATACCAATATCAGATTTTATTTTATTTTACTTTAAAGGTAAGATCATGAGATATTTTTTTTTTGTTAAAACACAAAGCTTTTATTTTATTTTAGGTATCTAATTTGAGGGTATTTCATGAGGTGTCTATTTTTTATTTTGAGTGATCTCATTTGAGGGTAATATCTTGGGGTTTATTTATTTATTATTATTATTTATTAATTTTTTTTAAATAAACTCTCCGTCTCAACTCTCCCCGTCTCTCTGTTTGTCACCTCAGGTCATTAAGGACTCCATGCGGCACAAGGCTGACCTGAACGACATGAGCAGGATGTGGGTAAGTGCATGAATACAAGTTGTGTGGCTGCTGGTTTTAATGATTTCCCACTAAAACAGAGGCTTGCTCAATATAGAGCTGTCATTATTGAATGTGGCCTTGTCGAGTTCCCTTGAGTTTCCATCTCATTGTGGAAACTGTCAGTGTGTCAGTCGACAAGCCATTTCGTTATTGCTGATTGACAGCTGAATAGCTTGGCATTCTGTGTATGAGTCAGACACACTTACCTCAGCACAGAGATGATCTGTAATTAGCTAACGGTGATGTGAGCATGTGTTTGTCACTCTGGAGGAACGCCTACAGAGCTTTGCTTGTTATTAGTGTACCAGTCAAACATCCTTGATATCTTGTGAAGCGCAATTCAAGTTGATATATTTAATAGATCAGACAGTATATGCCAAATCATATTTAGCTTATTTCTTTGTTTAATCCAATATATGTTTAAGCAGTTTACTATTTCTCTCTCATAGCATAAATAGCCGGGCCTTTCCATGGGTCAAAAATGGTCTTCGATGGTAGCTGACAGACATTGTCATCCACACACACAGTAAAAAGTACCCTACCCACACAATCTGCGAGAAAGTCGACGTGAAATGGAAGTTGAGATTGTCATTTTCTCCTTATTGTGACGTATATCCGAGTGAAACTGCTTCTGAAATTAGAAAAATTGTAGGGCAGGGCTTGATTTTTTCACAAGCGCGTATTGAACACTGAATGCCGTACCGAACGGTTTGATTTCATGCCGCCTTTGAAGTTTGTGATATTATGTATGATCTCTTACCTTGATGTTGGTTTCTTTTGTTCCTCATTTTGTACACTGTTTAGAGATAATTATCTACATCTACAATTGAATAAAATTAGCAGCTAGCTAACAACAACTTGCTTTGTTCTGGTTTCACCTCACTCCAGTACACTAAATGATTGTATAGGTTATTTACTACACATTGTCAATAAATAACCTGAAAATACTGTAGATTACTTGTCTGGCTATCACCAGACCAAGCTCAATTTAAGATTGAACATTAGTCTGGGGAGTCTGCTCTGTATTTTCTACTGCACAAGAGGCGTGATAAACAAGCATAAACTAAATGTACGCAATTGGATAGACCTTCAACCAATCAGACCACAAGAGGCGTGATCAACGGGCAACGACCCATCACTTCCGTCATCGTGTTAAACCCGTCAATAGCGTGCTAGGTGGATAAGCCAGTCTGTGATTGGTTCCCGCAAAAGTGTAACAGAAGCAGTAGAAATTAATGTACAGGTTTCCAGACCGAGTTGCAGGGCAAACTCAAATTGCCGGCAGATCAGGCAGTCTAGTGGATTACTAAGCACTCTTGCTAAATGGGGTAAGCACATTTGCATTCTCATTTCAGATGTGTTCTGTGTAAATGATTATACACTGATTTGTGAGTTCAGTGTTGGACCGATCAGTTGTTTAAGCCAGTCATTAAAATTAATCGGTACAAAGGAGTCATTAGGTCGCGAATCGGACATTAGTGGATGCGCTGTTTGCGAATCCTGGTTGTTAGAACATTGTGAAAGATTTGTCAACACAGAAAACACATCATGGCTGGATAGAATTTTATGTTTTGTTTATTGAAAGTGTGGTTTATGTCAGCTGCATGTGTATATGCTTGTCAGAGAAGAGGCAACGTCTTTTGAGAGCAATTCACACCGAGCAGTAATTCAGGGAAAAATGGTCCAAATGCACCACATGCAACATGGATTCAGTCTTCAGACCTTTTATCATTGTGTCAGTTCAGTTTTTTTTTTATTAATATGTGCGAGTGAGAAAGAGCTAAGACAGTGCTTAGTTTGAAGACAGAGAGAAGGGGAGGAGTTCTCTGCTTGTTCTCTCCCTCGGTTAACATGTCACAACCGCAGCAGTCATCTACATCACTCATAAATCACAATAAGTGATCATATTAGGCTTTGGGAGGACAAAAATTTGTTTTGGCGGGCACCAAAAAAACTTCAATCCAGGAAAAACCCTGAGCATAAATAGATTTATATACAATACATTGTAGGGCTGCATGATTTGTGGGAAAATCTAAATGCCACTTTTCTGATTGTTTTTAGGGCTGCGCAATTTGGTCAAAAAGTTGGCCAATTTATAGATCAATGACTATATAATATTATTGTGTCCTGACTAGGGCTGTAACGATTTGACCAAAAATAAAAACCTCGATTAATTGAACATTTTACCTCGATTACGATTAATGAACGGTTATTTTTCTTTTCTTTTCTTTTTTTTTGCTTTCCATTTTTTGCCCTCTTAAGGTTTTTGAGTAAGTTCCTGATAAGGTTTTTACTATTAAAAGTGGAATTTTTTTTCTAATGAAAAAGTGCATTTCTTTGTGATTTCAGCAGTTATTGTCTACGGGGATTTCTGCTTGTTGTACATCAGATAGAGATACATTAACACAGTAGGCCTAGGCTACATTATATTTATTTGAATGCATAAATGAGAGAGTGATTGTGTGTGTGAATTAGTCATACCATCTCTATTCATTATGAAGCTGTGGTTTTACTTCAAAGGTTTTAAAATATATGCCTATAACGGTTGAGTTTATAAGCTACTTTAGTGACTTTACTTTAGTCACAGGACTGCGTTTCTGAGCTGCTCTCTGCGCGCGATCTTCACGTGATGTGCGAGCTACTGTGTGAGTGTTCGTTTGTGACGATATATCAGGCATTAGTTCAACATAATCGCGTTAAATGTTCAAGCCTTTAAATGCATTTACTTGACAAAATTTATGAGGACAAAAGTGAAAGCGATCTGGCTTCGGGGCTTGCGCGCGCGCCCCGTGTGTGTGTGTGTGTGTGTGTGTGTCAGCGCATAAGAACGGAAATTAACTGACCTGTATAAACTGTGTAAAACATGCAGTTACTATAGTGATTCTGGACATCTATAAACAAAGATAACTGCTCCTGCATCTCTCTGTGTGCCTGCAAACTGCACTTGATGTGACTGACGGGGCGGAGTCACGTGACTAAAACCGAAATAACCGACATGGGAAAAATACGTCGGTTAGAGGTTCTGAATTTCGGTTTCGATTATTTTTCGATTAATCGTACAGCCCTAGTCCTGACATTTATAAGTGTCCCTGATGCAGAGATGGAGCTGCGAACTGAACAGCTTTTAGACTCTGAAAACATTTAATGCAGTGTGAATGCCATTTCATGATGATTTTAACTTGATTGTCTGCCATGTAAGTGCTTCTGATGCAGTTTACGATCAGCTGTGTAATGCCAGCCAACAGGAATGGTCAGACGGAACATGCTGAGTTGCCTCTTTCGTTTACTGGAAAGACCTTTAGTTGCATCCCTTTGAGTGTTCACTGATTTAGGATTAGACTCAGGAGAGTCATTTCCTGTGAACAACTCTGTCCCCTTCCTGTTATGATGTCACAGTAAGTGGTGAAGGGAACAGGAAGTGAAAGAATGAGATCATTATCTTGACATGCAGCTGGCCCTATTATGTGTGTACACATGTGAACAAACACACACAACCTGACCTTAATCTGTCCCTAATGACTCATACTTTGAGTTGTGAAGTGATGAGCTGAGAGTGAGACAAGGACTCATTAGCTGCTACTGTTGCTTTATAAAGGGAACGACGACATTTCCTTTTAAAGCGCTCAGTGTTTTTTTTCTTGCTCTCACACTTCGTTCTCTCTTCTCAGGGTCATCTGAGTGAAGGCTATGGGAAGTTGTGCAGCATCTACCTCAAACTGCTCATCACCAAAATGGAGTTTCACATCAAAGTGAGTGACTGAGCCCTTGAAGTTGATTTCAGCAAAACATCCATCTTCTAACTCCTCACATCTCCTCTCTTTAATTCCCAGACCATTTCAAGTCTTTATTCAGAGCTCACAGATATTTTGTATTCCCATCGTGGCGGGTAACGCATATCAACACACTAGCCAATTTGGTGGGTTATGATTTAACGCATGTTCTATCACTTTGCATGGCATCGCTATCAGAGCCCTTCCCCTAAAAGAAGCCTCAAACATTAGCAAAACAAAGTTAAAAAAAACGCTCACTGAGAGAAGCGCTGTGTAGCGCCACATCTTTAAAATTCGAACTACGACTCTGGCTGTTTAAAGTCATGCCGCGTCACACATAGTTTTCCATTAAAATACAACGATTTGGGATAAATGTATGTACGTATTGACTTTTTTCATTAAAGGGATTGTTCACCCAAAAATGAAAATCCTGTCATCATTTACTCGCCCTCAAGTTGTTCCAAACCTGTATGAGTTTCTTTGTTCTGCTGAACACAAAGGAAGATATTTAGAAGAATGTTTGTAACCAAGCAGACAGAGCAACTATTGACTACCATAGTAGGGGAAAGAATACTATGGTAGTCAATAGTTGCTCTATCTGCTTGGTTACAAACATTCTTCTAAATATCTTCCTTTGTGTTCAGCAGAACAAAGAAACTCATACAGGTTTGGAACAACTTGAGGGCGAGTAAATAGTGACAGAATTTTCATTTTTGGGTGAACTATCCCTTTAACAGGCTTGTTTTTTGTGGCTTTAAGAAATATGCTACATATGGAGAAATATTATAGATCACACTTTAGTTTGCGCTGTTTTTTTACCTTAATTCAAACTCATTGATGCCACTTTGTTGATTCTTGAAGTAAATGTTTGATTAAATTTGATTTTAGATTCACGGTCCGCACATTTCAACATTGATAATAACTGAGTATCAAATCAGCATATTAGAAATTTTTCTGAAGGATCATGTGACACTGGAGTAATGGCTGGTGAAAATTCAGCTTTGCATAACAGAAATAAATTATATTTTAAAGTATATTAAAATAAAAAATCTTTATTTAAAATTGTAATATTTCACAATATTAGAGTTTTTTTCTATATTTTATATCCATCCATCCATCCATCCATCCATCCATCCATCCATCCATCCATCCATCCATCCATCCATCCATCCATCCATCCATCCATCCATCCATCCATCCATCCATCCATCCATCCATCCATCCATCCATCCATCCATCCATCCATCCATCCATCCATCCATCCATCCATCCATCCATCCATCCATCCATCCATCCATCCATCCATCCATCCATCCATCCATCCATCCATCCATCCATCCATCCATCCATCCATCCATCCATCCATCCATCCATCCATCCATCCATCCATCCATCCATCCATCCATCCATCCATCCATCCATCCATCCATCCATCCATCCATCCATCCATCCATCCATCCATCCATCCATCCATCCATCCATCCATCCATCCATCCATCCATCCACTTCCTGTGTCATATGAAATGTGTCAGTACAGAAATGCAGGAAAATTAAATTGTATTTCTCAAGCCTTTTTGTGCATTTTAAAAACTCTGTGCTGCCAGACTCACAAATATTACATTTATCCCACTTGCTTTCCCAGAATCCTCGTTTCCCAGGCAACCTTCAGATGTCAAACAGACAGCTTGATGAGGCGGGTGAGAACGACGTCAATAATTTGTGAGTATTGCTTTGTTTCTCGCAAGCTCTGTGTTTTCTCATTCTGTTTTATTAAATAAAGCTCCAAAATTGCTCTGTCTGTCTGTGGGATGGGACTTAATCATGTTTCCCTTTCCTCTCAACACGTGTAGCTTCCAGTTGACGGTGGAGATGTTTGATTACTTGGAGTGCGAGCTGAATCTTTTCCTCGGCGGTAAGTTTAAGGTGGAGTGCTGGTGTTTGAACATCAGCAAAATCCTTTTACTTTGGTTGCGCCACCGGGCAGCTATTTTCTAAGTAGGTAGTAGGCAGACAAATACAGCTTCAATCTTCTTGAATAGAGAAAGACTGACGTCTGTCAAAATTATATTTTAAGAACATGTCAAGTGAGCAATAAAATGAGTCTTTTTAAAAAAAATCTCAGGTGATATCTCTTTTGGTATAGATCTATCTGCTGAAAATGCAGTAAAATCTAGCTTGAACACTGATAGATGTCAGTGTGCCCGAGCTGGAAGCATAAGGGAGTGTTGTTGGCTGAAACACAGCTACTTGGCACAGGAAACCACACCTCTGTGTGCTGAGAAGACGGGGTCTCATAGGAGCCTGCATCACTGATCACCAGAGAGACGGACGGACGGAGGGAGGGAGAGAGCATGGGCGTGAATGTGAATGAGGAAATGGGCAATGAGAGGGATAAATTGAGAAAAACAGCATGTTGAAGGGACTGGAGGGATTTAAGGGATACATAAAATCGAAGAATTTAATTTACTGATTAACAAGTAAGGCTGTTTAGAGTATTTTGAATATATGTTTTAAGCGCCCTTATTGCTTTTTTTAATATTACCTTTCATGCAGTGGGTAATATAGCTGTTTGTGAATGTAAAAGGTCATGCAAAGTTTTAAAGATCAAAGTGCATGACAAAGAAAGTTATTGTCTCCTAAAAGAAAGAAGCTGACAAAAACTACGAAAGGTGTTGGCGGCAAATCCAGTCTCACTTCCTGTTACTCAGGTAGTCTGTTACTCATGTAACAAAATCAATGCCATTGTTACTGGTTGTAACACTGTGTATCACGCACTGAGGAAGCCTCCGCAGCTGAAGTTCGAATGGATGGATGGATGGATGGATGGATAGATAAAGAAAAATAAGATCATAAATTATATATATATATATATATATATATATATATATATATATATATATATATATATATATATATATATATATATATATATATATATATATATATATATATATATAAACAAAATTACATTTTGAGTTGGAGAGTAATTATTCTATAAAAAAAATGTTATCAATGGAATGATGGGAGTTTTTTTTATGTTCAGTGTTCAGCTCGCTGGATATGTCTCGTTCCGTGTCAGTGACGGCAGCGGGTCAGTGTCGTCTGGCCCCTCTTATACAGGTTATTCTGGACTCTAGTCATCTGTATGACTACACCGTCAAACTGCTCTTCAAACTGCACTCCTGTGAGTCCATAAACCACATCTCTCTCTACACACACACACACACACACACACACACACACACACACACACACACACACACACACACACACACACACACACACACACACACACACACAGGAAGGAACATAAGATAGAAACCACCAAACTGACCCATTATTAAACCCCACCTTTCAATCTGCCCATAGCTGAGGAAACACCCTGGAAAGCTTTTTTTTTAATTATTTTTTATTTTTATTAAAAATAACAGATACTGTACTAATAACTGCAAGTGTAATTTAAGTCATGTTCTTAAGTTAATTTATTATTATAATTGTTTTTATTGTTTTAACATATTTTTATTATTATTATTATTTTTATAATTAAATATTTTTGGGTGGAATAGTTGTAATTGTGTTTTGCGTTGTTTCTTTGGATATTATAACAGCATATAATCAAAATATAAATGAAAAAGAGAAAGCTTGATCAAGTTAGTAACTAATTGGGGTAGGACTTAGTGGAGGGTCATTTTCCTGAGCTTTTCCTGGTTGTGATAGGTGTTGAGCGCTCTCTCAGTCCTCTCGTTCTCGTGTCCTCCAGGTCTGCCAGCAGATACTCTGCAGGGCCACAGGGATCGCTTCCAGGAGCAGTTTAAGAAGTGAGTCTGTCAGTCAGTCACTATCCTGTTAGAACAGCTGACTTGAGTCACACAGACTGCCACTATTTTAAATCTTTTGCCATTTCTCACTCTCTCTCAATCTTTCCTCTCGCTCCGCTTCTCTCTCTATCTAGGGTGAAGAGTCTGTTCTATCGCTCCAGTAACCTGCAGTATTTCAAGAGACTGATTCAGATCCCACAACTTCCTGAGGTGAGACCCCTGCATACCAAACAGATTCCTGCCTGACCTGAGTCCAGAAATACAGCTAGTGGAAAGAAATTATGTAACTCATTTACATATCTGCCTGCTTAGTTTGCTAGCATCAGGATTTTTAACTGAGTCCATGAAAATGCTTCAAGCGGTCCTATAAAACAACGTATAGATCTTTCTTCAATTTTCATGACATTTCTTATAATATAAATTAACATTAAAAGTGCACTATTTAAATGTTTTTCAGTAAAATATCCTAAAACCTCTTGGCCAGTGTTATATATTTTGTTCAGTTGAGTACTTACAATATCCCAAATGTTTCCAAAAATGTGTAAATCGTGAGAAAATTGGTATTTTGCCCAAGGAACCGGGACGTGTGAGGGAGTCGCCTGTCGATTGCGTCATATCTGCGTTACCCTCGGTTTCCGGTTTTATTTTGCAGAAACACTTTACTCTCACTGCAGTGTGAACAAGTGTCATAGCAGCCGCCGAGCAAACGCACAGAGTCATGTCATAACATCATTTTCAACACACTCAGATGTATCTAATATGATAAACAGAGCTGCGTTACCTCATACTCATGACCGGAATAGCAGAAGTGGCGCCAGCGACTGTGTCATAATAAAAGTCCTGCTGTTCGTGAGGCGTGTGTTGCGTTCATCTTTTTAACAAGCTCTAGTGGACGGAAAAGTTACATAGTGCAGCTTTAAAGAAAAAGTGAGCTATTTCTTTTTTATTTGTTTGAGTATTTTGACCAACCCTACATGATGACATTGGCTCAACCAATGGCATGAGACTAAGGTGGGGCTATTCTCCTGACCAATAGGGAAATGTTTTGGGAAAACCTGTATGAAAACAGATTCCATTATCTTCAAGGATTTTTTGTTGTCATCTGAAAGTGTTGGCATTATCTGAAATCTTTGCAAAGGCTGGATCCAAACTAGAGCTGGCTTCCTTTTATTTACAGTCGTTCTCCTTTTCTCTACAGAATCCGCCAAACTTCCTGCGAGCATCAGCCCTGTCCGAGCACATCAGTCCAGTGGTGGTGATTCCAGTGGAGTCTTCGTCCCCTGAAAGTGAACATGTAGTAGAGACAGAAGACCTGGTGGACACGGACATCCCACCTTTACCGGTACCTCACACAATCTCACTATCCAAAGCTGTCATGTATGCTTTCTTTAAACTTGAGCATCTAAAGATTTATCTCCATTAGAGTGTTGTGGACAGCAAATTCGACGACCTTTTCGGCACCTCGGCCGCCACAGACCCGTTCAACTTCAACAGTCAGAACGGCATGCGCAAAGATGAGAAGTAAGACTTGAAGATACTGGAATATAATTAATAATAGTAAAGAGCTCTTTGAGTTTATAAGATCGTGATGACATGATACAGATTACGATGACATGTATCTGTATCTCTCACATCAGAGACCGCTTGATTGAGCAGCTCACAGCAGAGCTACAGGCCCTGAAAGATGAGCTGGAGTCTTTTAGATTGGAGGTAATGAGCTGGAAACGAGAGCAGAGGATGTAATAATAGATACACCCACACAGTACATAGTATATCTCAATAATGATACTTTTGGTCTTTCTCAGAGTGGCCGTCTTTGTCAAGCACTACGGGGGCGTGTGAATGAGTTGGAGGCGGAGCTTGCAGAGCAGACTCACCTGAAGCAGCAGGCGCTGGGTGAGAGCGAGTTCCTGAGGGTGGAGCTAGACGACTTGCGCAGGGTCAAAGAGGACACAGAGAAAGAGCAGCGCAGCCTGAGCGAAATCGAGAGTAAGTTTGGTATCGGTTAAATGTTACAAGTTACAATATTTTTGCCTGAAAAAGTTACATTGAACTTTCTTATTTGAAATGTTGTATTTGAAATGAGACATTCTTGTAAAATGACCCTGTTAGTATTCAAAGGTCTTTGGACAGAGGTCAGTAATTTAGGGCTTCAACACAAACCATTGCTCTGTTCCTCTTTCATAAATCAAAAAGCAGGCTTCCTCTTCGGTTTATTTACACTAACTGGTTCAAAACAGTTGCTTTTTTTGGAATGCCAGATATCCTTTTATTATCGCTATACAGAAGCCCTCAGCACCACTGAACACAGTGTTACAGGATATTAAAAGGCTGTTCAGAGTGCGGAGATGCAGGACGGAGATGGATGTTCTTTAGACAGTCTGTATACTCTCTGGAGCTGAGGAACATAGCCAGAAGGAACCTCAAGCCACAGCAGCCACCAATCAAACGCTAATAAACTATAAAGTCTACAGTCCAATTCACTAGCCGACAAACATACAAAGGCCTGTGCTGACGCTCTCAGTGGTGCTAACTGTTCTTTGACACAGAGAGCAAGGTCTGAGGCTTGTGTTTTTGATACTTAATATATTCATTAATTATTGTATTGGTTTTTTTTGTTGTAGGAAAAGCACAAGCAAATGAGCAACGCTATACCAAGCTAAAGGAGAAATACACAGAGCTGGTCCAGAGCCATGCTGATCTGCTCAGGAAGGTAAATTGATGTTCTTACATCTCAGATCACATACACTGGCTGTATATGGATAAATTAAGCATACACAATTTATCTTGTTTAACACATCAATTGCTATATCCAGCAAAGTAGACCTTCTGATTGAAGGCTGATTCTCACAAAACTGTTTTCTGCAAGCTTTTTTCAAGGTAAATGTAGGTGTCTTTCCAAAAAAAGGACACCAAATAACCAAATGTTATAAGGAGTCCATATAATTCATAAATGTATGCACACCAAAGTAGTCAAGTCAACTTTATTTATATAGCGCATTCAACAATGCAGATTGTTTTCAAAGCAGCTTCACAGTGTTAAACAGGAAAATAATGCAACAGAATTCTATTCAGCCATATAGCCATTCTGGAGAAAACGGTGATGTCATCAGTTCATTTCAATTATCATACATTGACAGTGTGGGCTTTAGATCAGTAATTAGATCAGTAATTTAGTTTATATGGTTAATTTAGTTTAATAATTAGATTTATTTGGATATTTAGTTGAAAAAAAAAATAGAAAAATGTAGTGTCCCCAACGGAGCAAGCCAAGCCAGAGGCAACAGGGGCAAGGAAACCAAAACCCCATCAGGTGACCTAATTAAAAACAATTAAGTACCTAGTTAAGTACCCATTAAAAACATTTCAGAAAACACCCTTCAGAATTCACAGTGTATAGTATGATTTGAGTAATATTTTGAATTAATTGCATGCATTAACATTGTTGAAAGCCCTCATACATGTGTAGGGTTTGACATTAACTTTTTGTTCACCAGCCACTGTGGCTAGTGGTTTTCCAAAGTTACTGGCCACTCAGCATTTTCGCTGGCCACAATTTTGACATCGATACCATGGGGAAAACTGCCATATATGTTGATTTTTTTTAAAATATTATCTCATAATTTGGGAACCGGTATATTAGGCTGCTGTCACTTTAAGACCTGATGCCACATACCCTTTATACTGTTTATATAGCCAATATACCTATACCGATACCTATACTTTGTATTGAAATATGTATTGAAAAATGTATAGTTTATATAAAATTTAACCCACCAAAATGGCTAGTAAGAGTGACTGTGTTACACGCCACTGCAGAAATCCACCTGCATTTGGTGTTAATGTCAAGACCTGTATATGTGTGTAAAAATTAATTTATGCTGTCCAGTCCAATAATTTGTGGAGAAAGATGTAAAACATTGTAGCTGATATTTACTTCCACATAATTCATCACGCTGGAAATGGATGGTCAAGCGTATTGCGTTGTGGGACACAATATCTCACTCAGTGAACTTAATTTTGGCAAATGCAGTTGGTAATCCGTGTTTTCCATGCAGATGGAGAATTTGCATACTGCTTGCTTCAGCTCCAGTGTCAGGCCTGTCAGTAAACCTGCAGGTGGTTTAGTTCCTGCACCAGAATTCTCTCCCAGCAGATTCCATTTCTTGCACAGTTGAAACTTGGCACTGTGTTCCTCTGCCACGCTTAGGCTGTCATCACTCTCGCTCTCATACAGCAGCACACTGATCCCAGAGCCATCTGACAGTGGGTGCCACGTTCTTGGGAAAGGAACTGGGTCAGCCAAGAGTTTTGACTGTGCTAAACTGTACATGTCTATGTGTTTCTCAGAACGCAGAGGTGACGCGTCAGATGACGGTGGCCCGTGCCGCCCAGGACGAGGTGGAGAATGTGAAGAAAGAGATGCAGGACAGATTGAAAGCCGCTCAGGACTCTGCCAGTCAGCAGGTTGCACACAAGTCACATACACACACACTTTGTACACACACTCCCTCTGCCTGATGTATCCTTAGTATGTTTGTCTTACACGTCCCTATCCTCATGTATGTGCACGAGTAGGAGAAGGCTCAGTTAGAGCAGTTTCAAGCTCTACAAGCCGAACTCATGTCCAGCAGAACGGAACTAGAGACCCTGAAGACTACCGTCACCTCCTCCCAACAGGTTGGACCTCACCCTCCTCCACCCATCATTCTCTTCCTCCTCACCTCTCTCATGAAGCTTTCTCCACAAATCTTCACGCTTTAGCTGCACGATCCTGGAAAAAACATTGCAATATTTACTTTTTCTGCAATATTTGTATGAATAAAATAATAATAATAAAATAATTGGGATTTTTGTGATTATTATTAAAATATTAAACAAAATAAGTATTGTAATATTTCAATTGTTGTACTGTAAAATAAGAAATCGAGTATTTAATAAAAATAATTTACATTTAAAGTACAACTTAAATTATAGTTCTAATATTGGCATCTTAATTAGTTTTTTTACAAACTTAAACCATTAAACTTTTATTTTGACGAGTTGATGGTAAATTGATGTATGCGCTGTCGGTTTCAGATTGAAACTCAGCCCTTTGTGTTTTCGGCTTCTCTGATTGGCTTGATTCACGGTAAATTAACCGAGCTGTTCTGAGAAGCTGAAGGACTGTGTTGTGGGCTGCACACATGTGACATTCGCATTAAGCCATATCGATTTTCAGCCCTACTTCACACTCTTCCATAGTTCCCTCTCGGACCCCCACAGGATCCATGTATCACTGTCTCTGCGATTAGTCCAGCGCAGGTTGACATGGTGATTCTGTGTTAGCATGTAGGGTGCTAAATTACCTGAGTTGATGCGTCCAGACTGCATGTGGTAGTTGATATGTCACCCTGCCTCCCTCTCCATCCCACTTCCCTCTGTCTCCTGCACACCTACTGCTGACTCAAAGACAAGTGTTAAGATACTTTTAACATCTTTTCCATGACTGTATCAGTTCACTTTAAATGTAATGCTTTATAGAGTGCTGTAGTGATGACGCATGTTTGAATGCCAAAACCCAGAAACGAGTTTGCATTTTAGCACTTCTGGTTTTAACAATAACACAGTTTCTTGCTGTTCTTGTTCTCTCAGTAAAAGTCACATTAGATCGTGCAATTCATGTAATGACAGATGGCTCTCATTGAACATTATTCTCTCTCCTCGTATAGTCAAGCGAGCAGCTCAATACTCAGCTGTCTGCTTTAGAGGCTGAGAAGGCGGGGCTTTTGGACACTGTATCTCAGAAGGAGGCGGAGTTGGTAGGTTTGGGGGTGGAGTTAAAGCGTGTACAGAACAGTCTGACCAATGAGAGGGAGAGTGGTGTGAAAGCTGCTGAGGCCCTGCAAAACCAACTCAATGAGAAGGTGGGATATTGTATGTTTACTAGTGATATTATTATGGCTTTGTAATTGTTTATATTGCCCATTCAAAGAAAAAGGCTGTGAATCTGCTAAGTTAATTTTGATTTTAAGAGCTAAGGGCTGATTGATGTCATGGAGTCGTAAATGCCTTTTTTGATTGTATTTCTGTCTGTAGGAGAGTCGTGAGCAGGCTTTGGAGAGCGAGTTGGTGTCTCTGCGCTGGGCGGCTCTGCGGGCAGCTCTAGAGGAGGCAGGGAGGATTGTACAGGACAGCCTGAATCAACTGGAGGACCCCGCACACATCAGCTGCACCAGTTCGGCCGGTCAGTGATCAGCTCATATTACCCTCATGTCCTGACAACCCTCACTGATTACACCATACAGCTGGAATTGACCTTCGAGAGCATAATTAATATTAAAGGACCTTCTTGTGTGTGTAGATTACCTGGTGTCCAGGTGCCAGGTGGCTCTGGAGTGCGTGGAGAGGCTGCAGTCGGCCAGGGACGGCTTTGTATCAGATAACACAGGTGAATTACATGTACATGCACTCTCATTTTCCTTCTCAACTAGCATTCATTAATGTACCATTCACTCCAACAGTGTTGGGAAAGTTGCTTTGAAACTGGAGCTTGCCAAGATATTAAGTTACACATCATTTAAAGTAGTTAAATAACAGTTAAGTTAGTCTTTACTGAAATAGTAATTAGCTGAAAGGTAATTCGCTTTGTTGAAGCTGCGTAAGAGGGCGAATGTCTTTTAGATAATTCTCATTGTGCACTACCATTCAAAAGTTTGTGATTGGTAAGATTTGTTTTTGAAATAAGTCTCTTATGCTCACCAAGGATGCATTTATTTGATCAAAAATAGGGTAAAACAGTAATATTGTGAAATATAGTTACAATTTAAAATAACTGTTTTCTATTTGAATACATTGTAATTTATTTCTGTGATGGAAAGCTGTATTTTCAGCATCATTACTCCAGTCTTCAGTGTCACATGATCCTTCAGAAATCATTCTAATATGCTGATCTGCTGTTCAAGAAACATTTCTTATTATCAATGTTGACAACAGTTGTGCTGCTTACATTTATATTATTCATTTACACTATAAATGTGTTTACTGTCACTGATCAGTTTTTACCCGGTTTCACAGATGATGCTTAAACCTAGTCCCAGGCTAATGCATGTTTGAGCTGTTTACTTTTAACTAAAAGCAACTTGCATTGACATGTTTATTAAAATATGCCAGTGCCACTGTGTTGTCTCAAGATGCACACCAGTGATGTTTTTTCCTAAGGCACATTTAGAAAAGCTACTTAAATGTCTTAATTGAACTATTGCTTAATTGCCTGTCCGTGAAACCATGCCTTAATGCATTCTTGGTTAAATAAAAGTATACATTTTGTTTAAAAAAAGACATTTCACAAATTTTTAGATTATATACATGTAATTTATACATATCAGATAAAAAACAGAACAATTATCTCATTAAGTGTGACATCTTTAAACTTTAAATTTATTACAATTTAAATTTTAAAAAATAATACACCAAAGCATTGATAAGCATTTTCACATTTTTGTCAAAAGTAAATTGAAGAACAGAATTCATTGATTACCTCATTTGGAGTTTATTTAATTTACAATGAACAACAAAATGTATTTTCTTTACAATCTGAACAAACTGAATTACTGAAACAAACTGTCTGAATCAATTTTGACATGAATCGATTCCCGGCAATGCTTGAGACAGAGGACACAGTCTGGCTCGCATGCTAGGAAGGCTGTGCAATACATTGTGACACATCTTTGATGTAGTGATTTGTTATGCTACAAAAATCCACACTATTTTGAAGACGCTTGAGCTATTTTCACACTACTGAAAATTACTCCCCATCACTTTTCTCCACTCAGCATGCACAAGTTTAAAAAAAATGATTAATGTAATGATATACAGATAAAAATCCATTACCAAAAATGATTCAAGTGCACCATGAATGCATTCAGACACCATTTCATCACTTTTGTGAGACACAATTAATCTGTTGCAATGAGAGGCACTCATATGATCATGTTGTAACTGTTTCACACTGATTTTCCTGAATGTGTGTAATAGATGTGTCTGGACTGGTGCGGGCAGTGACTCAGTTTGCTCACCTGGTGGGCGATGTCATCGTGCAGGGCAGCGCCACCTCCCACATGGTGCCAGTGGAACAAGCTGACGGTAAGCACGAGACGTCAATCACCCAGGTGCCATGAAAATGTATTCAAATGAGCTTATGTAAATACATCAGCACAAATTATGCATTTCTATACAAACATTTCCTTAAAGAAACATTCATTGTGCTTTAATACACTGTATCGACCAATCAGCATCCAGAAACAGAGTCATCTGTTTGATCTAGGCAGCATAAACGTAATTTCTATTATTAAACTGCTAAATATTTTACATTACCGCTGTATCCACATTTAGAAAGACATCCAAGAAAATGAGTCAGTCTCCATACATCATGAAGGTCATTAGTGTCACTGCGGTTCTGTTAATAACTCCGCCGCCGGAGGTCTGGTTGTTTCGGGAGAGATGCTTGAAAGGAACATGACATAACTCAAAATGGCTAATGCGCGATTCTCACACGCACAAGCGATCGCGTCATGACTGTACACGGCAGGAAATGTGTGTCTTCCCGAGCGTATGTGGAGTGTCTGCAGGTGACAGATGGCTCGTCTGACTGCTTTCTGGTTTCTGTCTTTGTCTGTCTGTCTGTGGTCAGCTTTGGCAGACAATGTGAAGGCGTGTGGCGCGGAGGCCCTGGCGCTGCTTTGCCAGCTCAAGGAGCAGAAGTCTATGGGGACGGCAGACTGCAGCCGGCTGACGTCGGCACTAGATACCGTAATGGTCTTGGGCGAGGTGAGCGTGCCACTGAGAGAGCGTCAGTCCTTGTTTTAGCATAATAAATCAGTGGATTGATAAATAGCAGCATGCAATAGAGAGAGAATAGCACTTTTCTTGAATGATTTAAATGATGCCAAAGCTAGTATGGAGTAGTATCGAACTGTTAACTGCATACTGCATGCCTAGTGTTATTTTAATATTATGCATCAAATATTATAGTATTTATTAAAGGCACAATATGTAAGATTTAAAAAAAAAAACACTAGAACAATGTTATATATTTTGTTGAGCTGTGTACTGTGTACATTATCCCAAACGTTTCCAACAAGTTTTTAATCCAGAGAAATCAGCTATTTTAACCAGTGTTATGGACCGTGTCCTTGTGTCGCATGTTAATGATGTCATATCAGCGCGACTCTTGATTTCTGTAGAAACCATGGAAACACCAAAGACACTTTAATATAGTATGTATTTTATTAGACAGGTTTGGATATGCATTTATCAACAGAGAACGAATCATTGTTATACAGCGTAACACAGTTAGTCTAATTGTTCGAATCGCTTGTTTTCTTGATTCACCGCAAGTATCTTTTTTACCACGCCTCAGGGACAACACTATTTATTGTTATCCTAGCATAATCAGATAGAGCTTTCTCCATCATGCAAAATTTTTTAATATGAATTGCATGTCATTTAGCAACAGTCATTTAGTCATCCTATTTTTATTAAAATTATATTCTAATATCAATCTAGATTACTGCAAAGTGCAACAAGTCCTTATACCAACCACAGAGCGAACGCACAGAGTAACGTTATAACATAATTTTCAACACAATCAAATGTATTTAATAAGATTGTTTAAACCATGTAAAACGGCACTGCTGCAACGGAAAGAGCGTAAGTGACTGCAGCACAATCATAATAAAAGCTCAGAGACCGGTGTTTCGCGCAGGTCTCTCTCATTAGCATTCGATCCCAATGGCTCTCAGCGCGTCCTGCTTCATACCACCATAACGTTAATAAAACTTTAAATCATTCACTCATTCGTGAACATGATTTCTGCCCGAGTCCGTCAGAGTCCCATAATTCCACGCTTTTTCACGCCGTCATCAAGCTATGCCTTTGTTTTGAATAAAGCTACCTCTAGAGGCGAAACTTGCATACTGTGCCTTTAATATTTTGAATTAGCTTTAATTTATATACTTTTTTGTACGTATATTTTTAGTTTTAGTAATTTTTAGTTTTTTTGTTATTTCTATTTAGCTTTATTTTTAGTAATTTTAGTACTTCAATTGCAAGTTTTTTAAGTTTAAGTCTTTCATCTGATTATTTTATTTCAACTGTATTTAAATTAATGAAAACACTTTTTCATTCAGTTAACAATAGCAACACTGCAGTAAAAATAAACATCTGCAAGAGAAGAGTAATATGCTACATTGCCTCTTAATCAGCAAATGGCCAATCAAATGAGAATTTACAATCAGAATGTCTTTTATTCATGATCATCTTTTATTCACTATTGTGACATGTATATCCTTGTGAAAAAGCTTCTCAAATAAGAAAAAATGTAGGGCCGGATTTGATTTTGTCCATCGGGATTTGATTTGATGGTTGTGGTTTGCTATTGCTGGAATGTCATGTGATTGACAGGCTGTCCCGCCCTTATGTGCATTGATAATTAATTTATAATAAATACTGCAATATTACAAAAAATATAAGAACTGTCAATTTTAAATGAATGGTGACTTTAAATACTTGCAATTAATATTCAGATTGTATTTTTCACATTGGAAATAGAAGGTTGTGAACTTTGCATTTGTGGGATACACACAAATGGCTCTGGTTTTATACTAGAGTGGTGCAGGTAAACGGCAAAGCTCCACCCCCTGGTTCCCTCGAGATGTTCCTTTGGGGTTTTAATTTTCAATTTATGAGTAAAATAAGTGAGTAAAATTTGTTCTACAGCGTAAATTAGAAGTAGATGAGAAGTCTGTTCTTATGTTAACTTGAGCACAAACTCTTAGTTAATTCCTTTGTTTTCTCTGAGCAGAAGTTGCGTCCTCGGGGTCTGGAACTGCAGCAAGGGGAGCTGGGAGATCTGGTGGAGCAGGAGATGGCAGCCACATCAGCAGCTGTGGAGTCGGCGGCCTCCAGAATTGAGGTGATCAGTATGCTTTTTTTTCTGTCATACAGACAGATGCTTAATAAAACATGAAGCGCTCCAGCCTGCTTGCCTAATGTTTTTCCCCTTTGCTCTCCAACAGGAAATGCTCAATAAGTCCAGGGCAGTTGACACGGGAATCAAAATGGAAGTCAATGAAAGGTCAGCCTGACCCAGCCTCATGTGTTATGCATGCAATGCATATAATGTTTTCATGATTACCGTTACAATTACAAAAATAGTTTACTGAATTTATTTGGTTGATATTCCCTATTGGATTTAGTTGTTAAGTGATCAAAATGTCTTCATGCTGAGTTTATTTCCCTTGGATAGCGTTGCATGTTTACATTCACCCAGACACATTAGCCAACCAACGCATGCATGCAAAACAGGCCTAGGAGTATTTAAATGTTGCTCTCTGTCGCCCCCTGCAGGATCTTGGCGTCCTGCACAGATCTTATGCAGGCCATCAAAGTGCTGGTGCTGTCCTCCAAAGATCTGCAGAGGGACATTGTGGAGAGTGGCAGGGTGAGTGAACTTTTTTTTGAAAACGTTTCTTTTTAGAGCAAAAATAACAGAAACGGATGTCAATGAAGTTTTTGCTGTGTTCACAGGGGGCCGCATCTATGAAGGAGTTCTACGCCAAGAATTCCCGATGGACGGAAGGTCTCATTTCCGCCTCCAAGGCCGTGGGCTGGGGTGCCACCATGTTGGTGTGAGTAATACAGACAGTGAGAAAATCTAAAAATCTTTGTTATTTTTGTGGGATGCTGTGGCGTAGTGATTTAAAAATCTCAGTGGCCCAATGAAATCCTCTGTTTTTTCTCAAGTTACGTTGTATTTTTCCCCCCAAGATTTTGTTTTTCATTTTAATGGCTTACTTAAATTTTTAAAAAGTCAAATTTAATCAATTGAATTCATAAAACATTTTATTAACAAGAGGGCCCCTATGGATTTCACAAATTCTGCTTTTATGTTTTAAATATGTAATAATGTTTTAAGATTTATCATCAAATCTGAGGTAATCAAATGAATTCATGAAACTTCTGATCAAATTAAAATACAATTCCTTTGCAACAAAGCATTTGCATTTTTGTCAAATAAACAGATTTTCTGTATAAATTAAAACCGAGATCTCTTGATTGTATGATATTCCTTTAAAAATGTTCTTGTAACTTGATTATTGTTATTACTTTGAGAAGTACATTTTATAATGCAACAGAAATAGCACTGAAAACAATTACATTTGTTAAGTGTACAGCCCTATTTTGAGTTCTTAACCCTATTTTGAGTTCTTTACCTCCAGTAAAGTTTTGTTTTTTCTTCCTGCAGTGATGCTGCTGATCAGGTGGTGCAAGGCAAGGGCAAGTTTGAGGAGCTGATGGTGTGTTCGCATGAGATCGCTGCCAGCACGGCTCAGCTAGTTGCAGCGTCTAAGGTACAGCGCCTACAAATCACCAGCAACATTTGCACTTGAATTAACTTTAAAGCAACGTAATGATGCATAATGTATATTTTTTTTAGGTAAAAGCAGACAAGGGCAGTACAAACCTTTCCCGCCTCCAGCAGGCCTCCAAAGGGGTCACCCAGGCCACCGCAGGGGTCGTGGGATCAACAAAGTCCGGCAAGTCTCAGATCGAGGATACAGGTAAGGTCTTGCTAGGCATGTACAGCACATCCTCTTGTGTTTAAGTGGCTTGAATATTTTCAGAGCTGTGATGCTCATGTGGGCAATTCAGGTTTGAATCTTGCTTGCAACATTACCTCCACGTTTTGTAGTTTTTTCCATTATTCATTACATAAGGGCCAAATGTTAGTAGTAACAGTGGTAGCAGCCTCACTTTGCTTCTCATTGACCTCCACAGTTACACTGCCCCATTTCACATTTAACTATAGCCATGGAAACTGGTTTATAGTGCCCTCCAGAGATACAGGAATGAGCAAGTCCACACACAGTCAGGCTTTTCTCCATACAAACTTGTGTGCTGATGCTCTTCTCTGGAGGCAAAGGCATTTAAACAACATTGACCAGTCACATAGAGTCGGTGACATTGTGTGTCCTTTGATTCATTAAAAATTTTGTATTCATTGGTCATTATGTCCAGAATTATATACTACTCAATGTACTGTTTGCAAATTTTACTACATGGATGACCCAATACATTTACTAAAACTGTAGGACCTCATTCCATTTATTATTATTGTTTTGTTTGACATTCAAAATGTAAATCTAACATGATAACTAGACACTCCTTGCTAATATAAACATGGAATGGAGAAAGATGCAGTAGCACTGTTTGTGAAATTAAAGTCTGAAAGAAAGATTTCAAATTATTACTGTTATTTCCTACATTATAAGTGCAGAGCATGTGGTAAAATTATGCACAATATTCGCAATCGAGAGCCGAAATTCAGGCCCTGAAAAGATAGACACTCTGCGTCTGTTTAGATACCATATCCTCATGCTAAATATTGCGATACTATGCTATATTAGCCGCATTTCCACCGTGGAAACTTTCCCCAGGATCAAGGGACTTTGAGGTGATACTTGGTGTGTTTTGAAAACAGAGACCAGGGTCTAAATGAAGTTCCGGGTAAAAATGTCCACCCTTTAGAAAGTCTCTGCATGCAAGGTAGTACTCAGGAACTTTCAGGGGTGGGAAACTCTTGGACGCTGAATGCTAATTGTTTGAGTTCACACAGCATTTTGATTGGTTGACTCAACGCAGCATTTTACTTCAACCACCATTTTTAAAAGTCTGTTGCGATGCGTGCAGTTAGAGTTGTTTGCTATTCAAATCAACAATGAAGTTTGACCGACAGATAGACCGACGAAAAGGTTTAGGTTTAATTAAACTTAAATGCGGGGGACGAAATTCAGCAGGAACTGGAAAGTCGTGCGCATTCCTACATCACCGGACTAATTTGCCTAATCTTCACAGAACTTTAGACCAGTGGTTCCCAAACTTTTTGAAAGCATGGCACCCCTTTGTAGTGATTATTTTTCCACGGCACCCCAACCCAATTAAACTAAACGTGCATGCGTACAGTCATATAAAATTAAATCCAGATGAGCAAACAACAAATGAAGCATAAACAGCAACATTAATTTATTATGAATGCATCACAACAGACATAATAGGAGGTGAAACAACCTATTAACCTATCAAATTAACCATCTGTCTTTTACAACTGGACAAACATTTACAACTCAAATTAAAAAAATATTTAGTTGGTAACACTTTACAATAAGGTTCATTAGTTAACATTAGTTAACTACATTAGTTAACATGAACTAATAATAAACCCTGCCCCTAAACCTACCTGTCACTGGGGTTTAGACAAAACTTTTATTAGCCACCTCGTAAAATACGTGAGAGTGTGTTGGAACAGCTGTATTTTTATGAACTAACGTTAACAAAGATTAACTAATGCTGAACAGAGGTGTTGTTCATGTTAACTAATGAATTAACTAATGTTAACTAATAAAACCTTATTATAAAGTGATAAAGTAACCATTTAGTTTCTCATTTGCTTTGTTCAAACCTGACCTTAAAAAAAAAAATGTAACTAAAATATCTGCATGGAACTGTGTCTCGGGCATTTTAAAGGGATACATGTGCTTGCCTTTGCGAGCACAGCCTCTTGATAAGGGGGTAGATTGAGGATAGTGCAACTCGCAGGTCGTGCTCCACTGAAAGGCTCTGCCTTTTTTTGTTTTTCATGTGTGCCAGGGATGAGAACGCTAGCTCACACAAGTAGAGGTTGAAAACGGCAACAGCACATTGACGGCGCATTCTGAGACAGATGGGTATTCGTGTCCCACATGCAGCCAAAATTCATCCGAAGACATTTCTCCAAATTTTAATTTTAAATTGCGATCCATACAGAGTTACGCCAGTTCTTCTTGCACTTTGATTGGCAACATCTTTGCTGAATCTGATGTCGGTCAGTCGTCTGGGCTTTGACATTTCTGCTTTTCTTTTGTTTAAACTATGAATTTATCCATCTTTGCCCTGTCCTATCAATCCAATTTTTGTTTGGACATGTTCATATGTTGGTATTTTGATTTATATTTTAAATATATGCTGTAAAAGGTTATTATATGGTACAATAGTTATTTTAGGCTGTTTAAATTGGAAAAAAGCTGAGATTCTGTGGCACCCCAAGCCAGTTGTCATGGCACCCCAGGGTGCCGCAGCACCCACTTTGGGAACCACTGCTTTAGACTGCGATGGAAACGCAGACAGCAACAGGTCTGGGGGGGAAGTTCCTGGGACAAATTGTTCTGGGTAATTTTGGTGGACACTTGACTATTGATAGCCAGTAGCCTTTAATTCACGCAACAGCCTCGTGAAATCATGATTTTCTTCTTAAAATTGAGAGACATTCATATTCTCATTTTAAAGAGAATCCTATTAAGGATTGTTCTTGTTTGCCAAACACACTGGCGAACAATCCTCAGTAGCCTGAAAGCTTATAAAATTGAATGCTGAATTCTCTGTTTGTTTCAGAAACTATGGACTTTTCCGCGATGACACTCACTCAGATCAAGAGGCAAGAGATGGATGCACAGGTGAGCGAGTGTAAACCTGCTGTCCATGTCTTTGTGCAAGTATGTGAACAAATCTGACCATTTATTGTGTCTCAGGTGCTGGTGTTGGAGCTGGAGACCCGGCTGCAGAAAGAGAGGGAGCGACTTGGAGAACTGAGGAAGAAGCATTATAAGCTCGCTGGCGTCGCAGAGGGATGGGGAGGGGAGGATGACGGTAAGACCCCCAATAACACCAGAAACATGGACAACACAATTCAATTCACATTTATTTGTATAGCGCTTTTCACAATACGTATCATTTCAAAGCAGCTGTACAGAAAATGCATGCTTCTACATTACAATTTAAAGTGATTTGTTATCACTGTGTCCAAGTTATGGATTTCAGAAAAGTACATGTACAAATCACACCGTTAGCTAACAATGTATTAATAAATAATTTAAGGCACAAACAATGGGCTCATTGTATTAAAGAATACATGTTAACAATGTTGTCTGACCATCAGCCAAAACTGCTTTTTAGGGCTGAGGATGGAGTAGCAAGCTAATCGGTGGCGCAAAGGGTGTGGTTTGTTTGCTTGTGCGTAATTCGCTCTCTTTCTTTTGTGTTTGTCCACAGGAACGGGTTGAGACTGATCGTGTTCTGTGCAGCAGCCCTACAGACGGGACTCTCGACATCTTTATATACACGCTATCTTTCCCATCTCCCTTTTTATTGTACTTTTTAACTCTTGATTTCTTTCGTTGTACATTTTAAGCCAAATAAAAGGTGCTTTTTTTCTAACCTGCTCCCTCCCCGGCCCATGGAGTCAGGAGACGTGAGGAGTGTGATGATAGTGTGCGACGAAGGGGGAGGGAGAGGAAGGCAGGAAGTGGATGGCACCACCTTGTGGACAGAGAGAGAAGTGCAGGCTCGCTGAACTGTCTGAGTATTTCATTTCCTCTTCCTCCTCATACGGAATGGAGAATCTTCCCCCAACCCTCGACCGTTTAGAACAATCCCGTCTCCCCGTGAAACATCCCATGATGCATTGCACAAGGGTGAGTCACCCCATTTTGCAAGAAATGGCACTGTGCTGTGACCCTTCCGGACTCAACTTTTACAAACAGCAGCTGTGTGACTTCCAACTCTCAAAAGCATTCCTTAATGTCGTGTAGGATTGCCCTCGTCCTTGTCCGCCCATCCCTAGTCCCCTTTGCAGTGGTCCCTGAGCTAAGACGAGAGCATTGGACGTAGTAGATGATGACCACTGTGGACTAACACCTGAAAACACTAGCAAACTCAACAGACTTGCTTTTTCTGTGTGTAGTATTTTTAATCTTTTGATTATGTTCCCGAGGCATTGATTTTTATAAGAAACCCAAAATAGATTTAATCCACAGGCTTTGTACCATTTCACCAAGCTCACTTTTAGGGACAAACCGCTAAATAGCTCATCTAACGTATGATATTTAGGCAAAACTTGTGTCCTGATGTGTTTCACCAATTTCAAGTCCATGACTGACTATGAATTGACTGTTTTTGTGAGACCTCACGTCATCGTTTTCATTTTATTAGCTCTATTTAGGTTTCCCGAGCACAGATAGATAATGCACCATATTGTATTAGTAACGGTCCATGAAACGGTCCTTACGGTTTACACGCTGTTAATACGACAGTATCTGTTAATTCCTGTTGTCTTCTTCTAGCTCCACATACACGCAGCCCTTCACACCGAGGCGAGGAGAGACATCCGTGCCTTCCAAAAGGGAAAAAGGGTCAAGGATCACATTCCCTTTAAAAGACCTTTAAAATCGTGATCTAGAGTAGCATTAGGACAGTGTTTTAAAGTTGTAGTTTGGTAGTGCGAACTGAGATCATGAAATCAGTGAACCGTGTGGTGTGAAAACAGATGTACCCATCCCTGTGTTCAACTCTGGTGTGTTTCGTTTGGTTTTTTGAAGCTCCCCTTTTCCAACTTGGTGGATGTCTAAAAGAAAGAAGAAATGATGCAGAGCCCTTAGAGAACATGGTGATGGAAAAAGTATGAGATGGGAGGAAAAATAACATTTCATTGTTCTTTCGCAAATCGAGTTGCGTTCCCACAGAAAACATTGTATTTGCTCGTAATGTTTTTGCGTTATCTGGCACAAGTATCGTGTTCCCCTGAGAAACTTTGCATTCACCTGCAAAATCTTTGAAATGTTATTTCCATCACAAATGTTTTTTTGCAACGTTTCTCTGGGAACGCAAAGTTTCTCCAGAAAGTAAAGGTTTTATGAGCAAGCGCAACCCTGATAGCAAATGACATCTGGCCCAGTTGTGGCCCACATTCTTCTGGCCCAGTTGTGGCCCACATTCTTCTGGACCAGTTGTGGCCCACATTCTTCTGGCCCAGTTGTGGCCCACATTCTTCTGGCCCAGTTGTGGCCCACATTCTTCTGGACCAGTTGTGGCCCACATTCTTCTGGACCAGTTGTGGCCCACATTCTTCTGGACCAGTTGTGGCCCACATTCTTCTGGACCAGTTGCGGCCCACATTCTTCTGGACCAGTTGCGGCCCACATTCTTCTGGACCAGTTGTGGCCCACATTCTTCTGGACCAGTTGCGGCCCACATTCTTCTGGACCAGTTGTGGCCCACATTCTTCTGGACCAGTTGTGGCCCACATTCTTCTGGACCAGTTGTGGCCCACATTCCTCTGGCCCCAGTGCCGCCGCTCCCACCACGCGCTGCGCATAGGGCACCAAGTAATCAGGGAGGCACCACAAGAAAATGCTCTCTCTACCCCCCGCCCCAGCTCTACAAAATTTGCCAACGCGGGCATCATAAAGTGATCGCGCTTAGGGCATCAAAACGGCCAGCGGCGGGACTGTCTAGCCCTCATACCTCATGGAATGACAGTGATGACTGCGTGTGGCTGGCAATAACATGCATATCCGGGCCTCATCTGGGACAAATGTGGCACATATGGCTCAGTTCTGGCAGCAGCAAAGGTCACAAAGGCTACACCGGTTTTAGTGTGTGTTGCGGCTTCCTGTGTGTAGCCCAGATGTGGCCCATGTGACCTTTGCTGCTGCCAGAGTCGTGCCATAGTTGGCTCGGATGAGGCCTGTATGTATGCGTAATCTGGGATAGATTTTTTTTAGAGGAATGCAAAGTTTCTTGAGGGAACAGTTTAAAAAAAAAAAATGTAATTCCTATCACCATGTCCCTTTAGGGCTCTGAAAAGGTTTTCATAAGACCAAAATGGAGATGCATGAAAAATGTGAAGTAAAATGTATTTGGTTCAAGAGGCCTGTCCATCTCCGTAAAAGCAATGTAGACCACATCGCCTTGTTGACCACCACTGTCTGCCAGCAGCACAGCTCTTACCAGGGCTCGGCTGAACCTCCACTCAGCCGGACACAGGGACATGCAGTCTTGTAGTCATCTACAAACCATGGTTACCTCAACTTCTCCACAAACTACCAGTCAGTAACTACAAAACATGATTGCATTAGGGTCCTGTAGACTCCGTATGTGTTGAGAGTGTATGTGTGAGTGCTCTTTAATACTAATATAATGTGTGTGTGGGTGGGTGGATGCTGTGTGACTGAGATATGATATATACTGTATATCCCTTATGTTGTTATGTCTTAATACCCTCATATTGTTTCACTCGTTGCACTGCTTCGGCTGTTATGTTAAGTTGCGACACTGGGTATTTAATTTCCGTTTTTTGGAGTGTCATCATCACTACCATCAGTAATGGTTTATTCCACCATTTTAGATTCGGTTGTCTAGTCTTACCAGCTCAGCCAGCCTCTAAACTGCCTCTCACTTTTGTTAATGAAAAGAAACAAGACCGCTCAATAACATTTTGGAGAATATCTTTGTATGATATATACTAAAACTGTGTGTGGTTTGTTTTATTTTTCCGTTTTTAAATAAATATTTCACTCATTGATATAACTGCTAGTTGTTTTGTCTCAATGCTGCTTGCGCAAGATGTTTGTGTTATGTCATAGTTAACTTTATAGTCGGCATTGCTGAGGTTAGTTTTTGGAGGCCAGAGGGAAAGATTGCGATGCAAGGTTGTGTAACTATTTTAGATTAAGCAACTAGTGAGTCAAGTTACGTAAAATGATTGGTTTGAGCAATAATAATGACTGGATCTGTTGACATGTTGAAGATTATCCCACCAGGTGTCACTAAATAGTAGCCTACTAGCCTGAGTTCATACAGGTTAGGGAAGCTCATCTTGTAGTCTGAATCTACATTATAACACTTTTGTTGACACTGGATTTACTATAGTTTTCAGTCTTGTAGGAGAATAAACTATCAGAGCAGTAGGTAAAAACCAAAACAGCATGTTAATATGAAGAGTGTGTACTGAACTGCAACTGTCTGTTCCATTTCTATATATGTATATACACACACACACACACTATAAATACACCTGTAGATTTATACATGTTCAGGCATGTGAAAATGCAGCGCTGGTCAAATAGGACGAATGACCATTATCAGCTGGCCAGAAAGCCGATAGTATCTTATACTTTAAAAAAAAATGTATCCACCTTTTTCCTGTCGAGCCTACTGCGTTTTGAATTATGGGATGCACTTCCGGTTTGAGGAACTTCCACTCAAAAAAAGACAAATCATTTCAAATAATAATGAATGAATTCAGATTATCCTTAATCCAGGTTAAGGTTGCAGCTCTGGAAAATGGTGGCGCTGGAGACTAAAGGGTTCCTGATGGTTTCACACTTAATTCTTCACCTTAATTCTGAATTATTTTGCAGTTAACATGTCTTTACTTCACCACCTGTTTTTGGCTGACCCAATGAGCATTTCACTGTCCAATGGTCATGCCTTAACTGCAATCTCTCGTATTGCACTAATGTATTGTGTCCTTCTCATGGGCATTAAACAATTTAAATCTCTTTTTTGGGGCTAATTTTATCTGTAAAAGAAAATGTGCCTAATAATTCTGCACACCTGCTTAATGTGTTTTTTTTTTATTTCCAGCCTTCATGAAAAAAAAAATGATCACTTATAAATAATTAAATACCAAATTAAAAGTAGTTATTAAGATTAATGTGTCTTGGAATTTAATTGGTAAAATGTGCCTGGAAAAAAATATGATCAGAAAATCACTGTGCCTAATAATTCTCTGTGTGTGTGTGTACTGTGTTGAATTATGATGTGTATATACACTCACGTAAAGGATTATTATTGAACACCTGTTCAATTTCTCATTAATGCAATTATCTAATCAACCAATCACATGGCAGTTGCTTCAATGCATTTAGGGGTGTGGTCCTGGTCAAGACAATCTCCTGAACTCCAAACTGAATGTCAGAATGGGAAAGAAAGGTGATTTAAGAAATTTTGAGCGTGGCATGGTTGTTGGTGCCAGACGGGCCGGTCTAAGTATTTCACAATCTGCTCAGTTACTGGGATTTTCACGCACAACCATTTCTAGGGTTTACAAAGAATGGTGTGAAAAGGGAAAAACATCCAGTATGCGGCAGTCCTGTGGGCGAAAATGCCTTGTTGATGCTAGAGGTCAGAGGAGAATGGGCCGACTGATTCAAGCTGATAGAAGAGCAACTTTGACTGAAATAACCACTCGTTACAACCGAGGTATGCAGCAAAGCATTTGTGAAGCCACAACACGCACAACCTTGAGGCGGATGGGCTACAACAGCAGAAGACCTCACCGGGTACCACTCATCTCCACTACAAATAGGAAAAAGAGGCTACAATTTGCACGAGCTCACCAAAATTGGACAGTTGAAGACTGGAAAAATGTTGCCTGGTCTGATGAGTCTCGATTTCTGTTGAGACATTCAGATGGTAGAGTCAGAATTTGGCGTAAACAGAATGAGAACATGGATCCATCATGCCTTGTTACCACTGTGCAGGCTGGTGGTGTAATGGTGTGGGGGATGTTTTCTTGGCACACTTTAGGCCCCTTAGTGCCAATTGGGCATCGTTTAAATGCCACAGCCTACCTGAGCATTGTTTCTGACCATGTCCATCCCTTTATGACCACCATGTACCCATCCTCTGATGGCTACTTCCAGCAGGATAATACACCATGTCACAAAGCTTGAATCATTTCAAATTGGTTTCTTGAACATGACAATGAGTTCACTGTACTAAAATGCCCCCCACAGTCACCAGATCTCAAACCAATAGAGCATCTTTGGGATGTGGTGGAACGGGAGCTTCGTGCTCTGGATGTGCATCCCACAAATCTCCATCAACTGCAAGATGCTATCCTATCAATATGGGCCAACATTTCTAAAGAATGCTTTCAGCACCTTGTTGAATCAATGCCACGTAGAATTAAGGCAGTTCTGAAGGCGAAAGGGAGTCAAACACAGTATTAGTATGGTGTTCCTAATAATCCTTTAGGTGAGTGTATAATACACATGCATGCATGTATATATTTAAGAATGATATTTATTATATACAGTATATTCATGCAAATATTTCTTAAATATATATTGTAAGGGGTGTGTATGTATATGTAGATAATAGTTATACACGGTACACAAACATATTATGTAAACACAAGCTTTTATTATGGATGTGATTATTCACGATTAATCGATTGCCAAGAACTAGAAAATTCATTCTCTTTTGCCTTATCACTTGAATGGTTTAAAAGCATTTGCATAAATAAGAGCGTGATCGTATAATGTAACTAGCCCAAGGATGACAAAAAACGGATGCTGAAATGCGGATGATCTCCATTAACGGATGTTAAACTGAAAAATAATAATCACACGCATTAACGCTTTCATTTTGACAACACTAGACATACTCATTTGTGGTCTGCCCTTATGATATACTTTTGGATATGTCATTAATAATTTGCAGTGTTTACTGGACCGCGTATAAAGCAGGTAAATCAGAGTAAAGCACTTTGAAATATCACTCATTGCCAATGTTAATGAACATTTTTGATTAGGGTATGGCCTGCTGTGGAAAGAATCAGGCTTTGGGGGTAATTCATGGTCTGTTGAAAATAATTTGTGAATGCTTTTTAATGTTCAATGGTTGAAGGGTGAGTAGAATAGTCACTTAATTGGAAAATGGGAAAATGGGGTGAGTTGTTCCAGTTTTTACTCAGTGACTTTAAAGTGAGGCCATGACAGTAATGTTAGGGGCGGCAGTGGCTCAGTGGTTCATGTAGGTTGTCTACAAACCGGAAGGTTGGTGGTTCGATCCCCGGTTCCACCTGACCAAGTGTCGAGGTGTCTATGAGCAAGACACCTAACCCCAGCTGCTCCCGACGGGCTGGATGGCGCCTTGCATGGCTGACACCGCCGTCGGTGTGTGAATGGGTGAATGTGAGGCAATGTGTAAAGCGCTTTGGATGGCCATTGGTCTGTTAAAAGCGCTATATAAATGCAGTCCATTTACCATTTAATGTCTTCAACTTAAGATTGAACATATTTCAGGATGTGGTGCATCCCTGAGAACAATACATTTGGATCTGAAATAAATTGTTTCAGAAATATAGCTTTTGGGAAAAAAGTGGTCTCGTGGCACAACTTGCACCTGGTGAGGGGTAAGTTGTGCCTTTGGGGAGAATACGTTGGGGTAAAAGTAAAACCGAACATTTTAATGTTATGAACTGTAATGCTATATGGAAGCAGGACAAATTCGATACAAAATGACTAATTTAAGGTTTATTTAGATATTGTCACCCTATTAAACTGTTGGAATAAGTCATATTTTGTAGTTTTTGGGAAAACACAAAACTTAAATACACAATATATGATATTTGTGAATCATTTCAGGCAAAAAGGCTTTGGCAATAGATGCCTGTTGACATACGTAGAAAGCTGTCAATTATGTAACATATAATAATAATAAAGTGAGGCTAATTTCTTAACATCGTGACTTAGGCCTCTTAAAAACGGAATAAAATGTCTCTTTATTAACAAAACTGAAATCATTGTTAGCTAAATTAAACAAATGGCAGGTGAGTCAAACACTGATGAGGCATGCCCATCTCCTCACTTCTCCAGATGATCCCCTCTGGGTATGTAGGTCTAGGTGGTCTGGATCTGGCCTTACTACTTACACTTGTCAATGCTGCAGGAGAATATAAACTTCTGCTCTCTTCTGGCTGTACCACCAAGTTTTTGGGGTATGGGTAATTTCTTGAGCACATCACCTCTAGGGATGACTCCATCGCTTTCTTTAAATGTAAAGATGGGCTTTCCATCCACAGACTTCTTTCAACTTTGGCACAACTACAACTTTGGTGTTTCTCTTAAACAACAAACACTTTATTCAGATACTCTAAAGACCACAGCTGATACTAAGTAAGTAAGTAATAGTAATGACCTACATAAGATTTTACTGAATGGGTTTTTAATGGTCTGCTTCAGTAACTGGAATATAGCAAATCCAAGATTTATGCATTAGTCAAGTACATAACTAGTTCAATTCAGATTTTTTTTCTGAAATTTAATTGCTTCATTGAAATTATATCAGAATTGTATCGAGTATGTAATTTGATTTTATTTTAAAGAAAAGTGTAGTGTGTTGTCAAGACTTAAGAACCAGGAAGTAGTCTACATGACCTTCAGACTAAGAAATGGAAGGGAAATCTGAAGTTGAACATTTTGAATACATTACGAGTTAAACTTTATACTACAACTGTTGTGTGTTGTGTGATGATTTTGTCCTATATAGGCTTAAAGAGGAGAAAAGAGCAATGGCACAATCATCAACAAAACAAAGCGAGGCCAGGAGGAGTCTGGATAGACCTCTAACAAGTACAAGTCAGTAACTAAAAGAAAGAACTCGGGTCAAATAACCATGATCTAGGCTTTATTTTTTATTCTAGCATATAATAATATATTGCTAGCCTAATTGTTGATAGGTTTTTGCTAATTTTCATATGTAAATCAGTTCTAAATGTAGATTATAAATGGTGTTTTTCCATCTTCGTCTTCAGCTCTATCCCCCTCCAGTGGTCCTCTGGCAGAGGAGCTCCAGTGCTCGATCTGTCTGGATGTGTTCACTGATCCAGTCAGCACTCCATGTGGACACAACTTCTGTAAGAGCTGCCTGAATGAGAGCTGGGACAGCAGTCAGACCTACAGATGTCCAGTATGTAAAGAGGCATTCAGTAAAAGACCCGACCTCAAGATCAACACAGCACTCAGAGAGGTTGTGCTGCTCTTTGAAGGAATGTCTGTTGAGAGTAAATCTGAGGTTCTCTGTGACATCTGTGATGATATAAAGATGAAAGCTATGAAGATGTGCCTGGTGTGTCAAAACTCTTACTGTCAAACTCACCTGGAGCCTCATCAGAGAGTCCCAAATTTGAAGAAACACAAACTGATCGATCCTGTGGAGAATCTTGAGGACTATATCTGTCAGAAACATGAGAAACCTCTGGAGCTGTTCTGTAGAGATGATCACACATGTGTGTGTTTGCTCTGCGCTGTGACAAACCACAGGAATCACAACACTGTTCCTGTAGAAGAGGAGAGTGCAGAGAGGAAGGTAACAACGGCAGCACATGTTTTAGTCATTTGTGTTAGATGGTGTTGAATCCGTTGAGTGTCTGTGTTTTTTCCGGTTCTGTCTGTAGCCTCAGCTGATAAAGATGCAGACAGATGTGCAACAGATGATCCAGGACAGATTGAAGAGGATTCAAGACCTCAAACGCTCAGCAAAACGTACAAAAGTGAGTCATCTCAACGTGTGTTTTGTAAAATTCCTTAGGAGAAAACATTTTTGAAACAACTGTGAGAGGAATGTTGAGCAATGGAAAGAATATGGTTTGAGTTCTGTTTGCAGACTTTGGTATCTTGGCTAATCTGAGCATATTTGAAACCAGATTTTTTTTTCCATAAGGGTATATAATTAGGATGAGACCAAAATAGAACTTTTTGGTCATAATTCCACTAAACGTGTTTGGAGGAAGAAGAATGATGAGTACCAACCCAAGAACACCATCCCTACTGTGAAGCATGGGGGTGGTAGCATCATGCTTTGGGGTGTTTTTCTGCACATGGGACGCCCACGTTTAGTGGAATTATGACCAAAAAGTTATATTTTGGTCTCATCTGACCACATGACTTTCTCCCATGACTCCTCTGGATCATCCAAATGGTCATTGGCAAACTTAAGACGGGCCTTGACATGTGCTGGTTTAAGCAGGGGAACCTTCCGTGCCATGCATGATTTCAAACCATGACGTCTTAGTGTATTACCAACAGTAACCTTGGAAACGGTGGTCCCAGCTCTTTTCAGCAATACATGGCCCCGGTCATCCTCTCCTTAATACAGTGCAGTCGCCCTGACGGGGCCATGTATTGCGAGATTTTGGGGAACAACCTCCTTCCCTCAGTTAGAGCATTGAAGATGGGTCGAGGCTGGGTCTTCCAACATGACAATGACCCGAAGCACACAGCCAGGATAACCAAGGAGTGGCTCTGTAAGAAGCATATCAAGGTTCTGGCGTGGCCTAGCCAGTCTCCAGACCTGAACCCAATAGAAAATCTTTGGAGGTAGCTGAAAGTACGTATTGCCCAGCGACAGCCCCGAAACCTGAAGGATCTGGAGAAGGTCTGTATGGAGGAGTGGGCCAAAACCTGGTCAAGAACTACAGGAAACGTATGATCTCTGTAATTGCAAACAACGGTTTCTGTACCAAATATTAAGTTCTGCTTTTCTGATCCATCAAATACTTATGTCATGCAATAAAATGCAAATTAATTACTTAAAAATCATACAATATGATTTTCTGGATTTTTGTTTTATATTCCGTCACTCATAGTTGAAGAGTATCTATGATAAAAATGACAGACCTCTACATGCTTAGTGGGCAAACCTGCAAAATCGGCAGTGTATCAAATACTTGTTCTCCCCACTGTATAAGAGGGTGCACAACACGTGTACACACACAGGGATCTGCAGCAGCACACAAACATTTTAAAGGTCCCGTTCTTCATGTTTTTTTTAAGCTTTGATTGTGTTTACAGTGTGCAATATAACGTGTTCATGTTTCGCGTGTAAAAAAACACAGTATTTTTCACACAATGTACTTATCTGTATACCGCTGTTTTCACTCTCCTAAAAACGGCTGATGACTTCCTTTATTCTATGAAGTCCCTCCTTCAGAAATACGTAACGAGTTCTGATTGTGCCAGCGGTTCCTGTGTTGTGATTCGACAGCAGCTTAGCGCACGTAACTTGCACGGAAAGGTCACGCCTCTTAACAGGAGATATATGCGCTTAATGATCTCTACAGCGTCCCTGGGAAAGCCAAACAAAGGTGATTTGACTCCGGGATGAAAATAAGCAGCGTCTCGACGACATGGCGACAAACACACTCAAACGCAACAATTCCTTTTCTCCACGCGACACGTCCTCTTCTCCACGTGGAACAGCAACAAGACCACGGCCCCTTTTTTCGCGTATTCTTGTGGGCGGAGGCTAGTCTGTTCTACTGTTCTACTGACGTCATTTATGAAGGAAGTACCAGGATGTAGTCCAAGCCAGCCGTTCGCTGTAGGCTTTGAAAGGGAACTTCTGTTAAAAAAAGTATCTCGCTTGGCATTGGCAATTTTACAGGTATTATTTATGCTACATTACACACTAACTAAAGTTTGAACAATGGGATCACGAAGAACGGGACCTTTAAATATTCTCCCTCTCTGGAGAAACGTTCAGTCTTTCCGCTCGCAAATTCCACCTAGTAAATAGCGAGTTCGATAGGTGTAAGCACAACTGGCTTTTAAAGGGAATGGGAGATGAGATGGGAGATTTATTGCACGTTACGCCCAAAACACACCTATGACTCATTACAACCCTTTTGGACCATGCGCCTGGTACACCAACCATTTTTCCAGTCGTTTAACTTGGACACGCCCTAAGTATAGCTGCGCCATGTGCTTCATGCACTAGGATTGTTAAAATAGGACCCTTGGTGTGAAAGGGCCTTTACATTTGCCCCAAAATAGAAACTTTTTGTTATAAAAAACAAAACAAAACAAGCCCAGTCCAGGTGAGAAAAAGTAACGCAAAAGTAACAAATTACTTTCCCTAAAAAGTAGCTAACATTACTAACGTTACTTTTTAAGGGAGTAACGCAATATTGTAATGCATTACTTTTCAAAGTAACTTTCCCCAACACTGCTCATAGCTGTGAGCTATGAGAAACAATTGAAATATCAAAGAGATTTGAGTTTTTTCAAATATAAAGAAGTTAAATATTATATGAATTATAATGTTTCAATTTGCTTTCTAAAAAAGGTGCAGAAATAACAAAAATAAATGTATTCATTGATTTATCAGGAAATGTCAGAGAAAGAGAAAGCAGAGAGTATTGATCTCTTCACTGATCTGATCGGCTCCATTGAGAGATGTCAGTCTGAGCTTCTGGAGATGATGGAGCAGAAGCAGAAAGCAGCAGAGAAGCAGACTGAAGAGCTCATTAAAGAGCTGGAGCAGGAGATCACTGAGCTGAAGAGGAGAGACACTGAGCTGGAGCAGCTCTCACACACTGAGGATCACCTGCACCTCCTACAGGTCAGTGTAGGTCCTTCTGTCTGCTCACGTCACAGCACAACACTCCCCATGCTGAGGGATTTCTGCTCTCTCCTGCTGTAGATTTACCCGTCCCTGAGCAGACCTGCACACACCAGCAGCTGGACTGAGATCAGTAATGACACACATGAGAGTGTGGAGACTCTGATGAGATCGCTGATTCAACTAAAGGAGGCACTAGATGAGAAACTCAGCAAAACTGGTAACAGAATGTCAGACTTTATTTTGACATTAATTATTTAAAGTGGGAGAAGGGCACACACACATGAAAAAAAAAAAAAAACATTAATGAAACACAATGTAAAGTTAATTTACATAATCCACATCTCAAAATCCACGATCAGTTCAGTCACATTAATGGCACAACATTTAATTAATCTGAACAAGACAACTTTCATTTAGGTGTAATTTTATACTTGGTTCTTCACGTGTGTGCTGCTTTATCTAATTTTAAATCTGATGCTTTTCTCAAAAATAATAACATTTTGCTAAGTGATTTGCTAGTTAAGGCACCTGACATACTGTTTGTTTCTCCTCTAAGCTATATATACAGTGTCTTGTGAAGGTATTCAAACACCTTCATTTTCACGTGTTATGTTTTTTCAAAACTTTGAAAACCTTTACAAGCCACTGCATTTAGAGAATCTACAGAAATGCACTACGATCTCACCACAAACTGTGGTGTAAATTCATTAGTGTCAGTAATCTATAGGCAGCAATAAGGGAAACCAGTAGAGACAAATCATCTCATAATCTGATGAACATACCAATTGTATTAAAGTTCTCAAATAATCTTTTCTTGTCATTAGTCTTCACAGAGCAGAAGAGGATGCAGCCGTGTGCAGGTACAATCTTGTGCTTGTTTGCTCTACTCAATACATTCTTTTAGGTCATATTGTGAAGTTGTGATTCATATCTGTATCTCTCTCTCAGTGGATGTGACTCTGGATCCTGATACAGCTCATCCAATACTCATCCTGTCTGATGATGGAAAACGAGTGACATGTGGAAACTTTAAGCTTAAACTCCCAGACAATCCAAAGAGGTTTGACACTTGCCTGTGTCCTGGCAAAAGAGGGATTCAGCTCAGGGAGATTTTATTTTGAGGTGAAGGGGAAAACGAAGTGGGATTTAGGAGTGGCCAGAGAATCCATTAACAGGAAAGGTATAATCACAGCAGCTCCTGAGGATGGACACTGGGCTATATTTCTGAGGAATGGGAATCAGTATGAGGTTTATGATTCTCCTCCTGTCTCTCTGTCTCTGAGAGTGAAGCCTCAGGTCGTGGGTGTGTTTGTGGATTATGAGGAGGGTCTGGTCTCCTTTTATGATGTGGAGTCCAGCTCTCATATTTATTCTTTCACTGGTCACTCTTTCCATACTTCAGCCCTTGTAATAAGGAAGGTAAAAAGTACAGCACCACTGATCATCTCACATGTCAGATACAGTGCATTTACACCATGAGAGAGGCTCAAAACCAGGGTAGAAAATAGCCTACCGTATTACTTATTCATTATGATGTTTTTTGACGTAAAAACCACACAAACATTATTAGTTGACCTCAGACAACAATATAAAAAAAATATGACCCCTTTAATAAGAATATGAAAATAACTTTGTGTTATGAATACTTGTTGTCAAACGATGTTTTCCAGCTTTAAAAATCTGCTGTATTGTTTTTCTGCTGTAAAATATTCAGGGGTAAATGTAAAAAATGTTTGCTCATGTTTTGCCCATCCTTTCTGCTGCTGTAAAATTACAGGTAAAATGTTGTATCTAAACAAAACATCTGTATTAATTTCTATAATTGAAGATGAAGGGATCATCCACTATATACTGTACAGGGAGAACATTTTATAAACAATAGTATATTTGATTTTTTGAATAAAGATGAGGCAGTAAGGGATAGATGCACAGGAACCTGTATTTTGTTTCTGAAGTATCCATTCATACATGCTTTTTGAGTCCATATTTCCCACAACTCCTTACAACTCATGTGGTGGAGTTTGTCATGCTTCTCTTTCCACATTTTCATTTGTAGAAATATGGGGGTTAAATATGACGCTGAGACTGCCACCACATTTTTAAACAGCTTAGTTAATAATGAATCTTAAAGTAATGATTTTAACTAGATGTTAAAACTTAAGTGCAAACGCAAACAGTATGTAAAAAAAAGCAATATAATTTGTTACTTGACGATCATGATGATCTAACTAACACATTTACATTTTGATGTGCTTCATATCCATGAGATCAGATGGGTGGAGCTATGACATCACTGCATGTGAAATCATTTAGTGGACATAAAACTGAACAATTTGGCAAAATATTAAACCATTGTTCTCGTTAAACTCGTTATTGGTCTGTTTCTGTACATCAAACTGGAGTAAAATCCATTAGTGAGACTGTGCTCAGTATATTGAGTTTGCTTCAATGAAAGTTGTTGAGAGTTTAAAGAGTCTGAGTTATGAATTGTTCAATGTGTTTTGAGTTAAGAAAATGTTTTGAGATTTATTTTGTGGTTTAGTTTACTTGATTGTTCATTCCCATTTTGTTTGCAGTAATTTGTATTTACTTGAAATGTAAGACCCTATAGCTTTCTGACAGACTCAGTTTTTGAGGGTGCTAAGACTGGACAACCATCATGCCCCATTGATGAAATATAGTCACAGCCTTCCAGAAAATATGTTTTAGTGCCAAGACCTGCTGCAAGTGCCCTGCTAGCGTATTAAGGCCATCTCCAAACTGGTAAGTAACTGTTTTTGTAATGTTCAAAGTATATATATATATATATATATATATGTTTTTTTTTTTTTTTTTTATACTGTTCATCTATGAAATGCACTTTCTGTAAAGCTGCTTTGAAACAATGTGTATTGTGAAAAGCGCTATACAAATAAATTTGAATTGAATTGAATATATATATATAAGATAGCAACACCTTGCAAAAGACCAAGATGCTTCTTTGGCCATCTATTGGACAGTATTGGTACTGCATTATTTGTGTTGATAAATTCTTAAAGGTAATATTTCTTAAAGGGTTAGTTAATCCAAAAAAAAAAAAAATAGTCATCTATCTATCTATCTATCTATCTATCTATCTATCTATCTATCTATCTATCTATCTATCTATCTATCTATCTATCTATCTATCTATCTATCTGTCTGTCTGTCTGTCTGTCTGTCTGTCTGTCTGTCTGTCTGTCTGTCTGTCTGTCTGTCTGTCTGTCTGTCTGTCTGTCTGTCTGTCTGTCTGTCTGTCTGTCTGTCTGGCACATTAGTGAGATGACGAGGAGAAAAGAGAGATACAGGATCACTGCAATAAAAATAACTTTATCTTCCAAATGCCAAGAAAGCACTGTTTCAGTAGAACATTATTTGTTTGTTCGGTACATTTCACTGTGGATTCTTTAGTAAATCAGTCGTAATTTCAGTGCAGGCTTTGCTATTTCTTTTACTGTAAGATATGTACCCGACAGTAATGCCACAATATGCAAGTATCCGTGTTGCCTCTAATGCCTGATCTGTGATCAGTGATTTCTGATGTGATTCATGTACAGTCCGACGTTCGTTGTCTCAGAATCGTTTATTCCTGTTTATGCGTCAGAATCAAGACAGTGACTAAACCATCAACTTCACATTCTCTTAGCATGAAAATCATCTGCTATTCAATTGTGATTAAATTATATACAGAAAGCGATATATATTGGCTGGAGCTGTCAATCACACTGTGTGAGTTTATCAGTTTTCTGGACTCTGTCTATACTCTTATTTACATCATGTTTTAACTGTTAGTTATGATGAAAACATTCGTGAGAGTGCAGAAATCAAGTTACAATGACGAGATCACTGCATTTATGCGCTCAACAGACACGTCTGTCATCGGCTACAACACTCATGCCACAGGAGTAGATCAAAATATAATGCTACACTGCCCAGCCCAAAAAAAGGGTCACTGTTTGGATTTAAATTGAAAGTCTTTGGGATGTGCTGGAGGAGACTTTACAGAGTGCTGGACTCTCGCATTGTCAATACATGAGCTTGACCAAAAATGTATGCACCTCTTAATGGTAATAAATGTTGTGATGTTATTTCTATCAAGAGGTGCATCAATTTTTGGTCAGGATCTTGTATTGACAAATGCAAGAGTCCAGCACTCTGTAAAGTCTCCTCCAGCACATCCCAAAGACTTTCAATTAATTTAAGGTCTGGGTGTGTTTGTGCCAATTCATGTGTGAAAATGATTCTTCATGCTCACTCCTAACACACTCTTCCACAATATGAGCCTGATGAATCTTGTCATTGTCATCCTGGAATATGGCCATGATGTGTCTTCCTACATGGTTGTTTAATAAATGAAAAGCTAAACACTCCATCAATTAAGGTTAGAAGAACTGTTGCCAAACATGTAACATGCTAGAAACATAAAAATCACTGCAATAATGATCCAATCATTGACTCTTAAGCATTTGCCAATTTAAATCCAAACAGCAACTTTTTTTTGGCCGGGCAGTGTATAATCAACACTTTTCACGATTGGTTAATCTCGACAGCTGTAATAGTAAAAATGTGGTAAAAAAAATCAATAGAGTTCCACATGTAATACTTATTTCATATGCAAGATGTTAGCCAATCACAGCAGAGGGCGTTTACACTGAAGTCTCACAGCAGACACGTCCATTTCAACAGAGCATTCAAATCAGAGTCTAAAATCAGGGTAGCAAAAATGCCTTTCATTTCTGAATTATGATCATTTTTTATGCAAAAATCATACTAACATTATAAGTACATCTCACAAAACATTATAAAATAATAATAAAAAATGCAGTTCATGACCTCTTTAAATGTGAGATATAAAGGCCTCCATAATATCACGCATACACTCTCCGTGGACTGGGCCTCAATGTAGACCACAGGAATAAATCAATCTGTATAATCTTAAACAAATGCAGAGATTACCACAATCCCTAATCCACAGGGAAAATATAGTTTGTCCCTGTTTAATTCTACGCCTCCCAGTGATTTCAGTGCATTAGTATTTAACTGCAATATGCCACATGGTCGTCTCATAGCACTCTTTGAATCTCTCATGCTTTCTCTGTTCAGTGTGTCAATGCACCAGTCTGTGTGAGTCTGTCTGAGTCAGTCTCTGCTGCAGAGTTTTGACTCACTGAACAGCTCTGCTATTTTTAGCCTCTGCAGCTAACACTCCATCAGGTTACAGCAAGCCTTGCCTTCATCACAAGGACTGAACACCAATCCGAGAATGAGAGGATTGCTTCTGGAAAGATGCTTGTGAATGGCGTCTCTGTTAAGGAAGGGCGGGGATGGGCGGTCACTTCAAAACAGTCAACCTACCATAAAAATACCAGAGTGTGCCAAGTTCTGGCATTTTAAAGGGATAGCTCACACAAAAAACTACATTATTTACACATCGTCATGATGTTCCAAACAGGAACATATTCAGTACACAAAAAAACAAGAAGTTCATGAGAGTGTTCATGCTGCTCAGTTCCATATAGTGAAAGTGAACTGTGGCTGGCAAACTCCAAAAAGGACAAGAGTACACCATAAAGCATAATAAAAGCAACTGGTCACTATCCACATTCTGTTTGGAAAAGCTTTTTCCACTGAAAAAAGATACATACTTTTGGGTGAACTATCCCTTTAAGAGTTTCTTTTGCCTATAGTCTTGTGTTCCAAGTAAACACTAAAAATCACTGCTGCTGGATGAGGAGGCGGATGCAGATGTGAGGTCACTGGCCAAAAAAAGACAGTTCTCCCGTAGGACTACACTTTCACCAGCCAATAAACAGAACCCGATCCGCTCGGAGCGCCATCATTCCTTACTGCAGTCTGGTGTTTCTGGAACATGAGCACTTGGCGTTCTTTGTTTGATTATCTGCTGAGTCATTAAGTCCCTAGACACTTCATCCTATGGCTGGAAAGAGCACCTCTGCTTCTGTGCTGCTCATTTTCATGCATTTCTTCAATTGGATAGTTGACTTAAAAATGAATATCTGTCACCATTTACTCGTATCATGTTGTTCAACACCTATATGACATTCTTTCTGTGGAACACAAAATATATTTAACAGAATGTCTTGTTCTTTTTCACACAAATCGAAGTGAGTAAAAATGGTGTGTTCACGCCATGTCAGAATTACCATTATTACAAGTTCCGAATCGTAGAAAGCGTTCACATCCTTGCAGAACAAATTACATTTGAAAACTGAATTTTGAGCTCATGTAACCCCACCTGTTCAAACTGCCCTCTTCAAGCGGGACTCGAACCCTGGTCCATCGGCATGAGAGTCGGAGGCTCTAACAAGGAGGCTAAAGGCTTAAACCGCTAGTATCAGTCGCTAGAGCGTCTCTTGAGATCAGAGGAGTGCGGTTCACCCCCACAGCAACTACTAGCAGGCCTCCGTTACACTCACCCCCCTAAACCTCACTCCCATCCGGGTCACGGCACCAATGTAACCCCTCCTGTTTGAACCCGCCCGCTCCAAGCGGGACTCGAACCCTGGTCCATGGCATGAGAGTCGGACGCTCTAACAAGGAGGCTAAAGGCTGCAACCTCTAGCGTCAGTCGCTCGAGTCTCTCGAAATCAGGGGAGTGAGGTTCACCCCCACTGCGATTACTAGCTGGTCTCTGTTACACTCACCCCTCTGAACCTCACTCCCGTTCGGGTCACGACACCAATGTAACCCCATCTGTTCGAACTGCACTCTTCAAGCGGGACACAAACCTGGGTCCACGGCATGAGAGTCGGACGCTCTAACAAGGAGGCTAAAGGCTTAAACCGCTAGTATCAGTCGCTAGAGCGTCTCTTGAGATCAGAGGAGTGCGGTTCACCCCCACAGCAACTACTAGCAGGCCTCCGTTACACTCACCCCCCTAAACCTCACTCCCACCCGGGTCACGCCACCAATGTAACCCCTCCTGTTCAAACCTGCCCGCTCCAAGCGGGACTCAAACCCTGGTCCGCCGGCATGAGAGTCGGGCGCTCTAATGCTGCGTTCACACCAAACGCGAATATAGCGTCAAAATTGCATCTAGTTTGACGGCTGAACATTCTGAATCCATTCACGCGTCCACAGGGAATTAGACGCGCATATAAATTGAGCGTTTTAAGCGAAATAGCGCTCAAGGCGCTCCAGGAGAAATATGTCATAAAACACCACTCTGCCTATTTTCATTTAAAAAATATATTAAACATTAATAGCCACACAAATGTGGTCCAGGCAACTCCTACATTATCGTCACTGCATGTATATTTAAATATCCTAAAAAAGAATAAAGTTATTAAATTCTCTTCTCTAGTTATTCTCTTTGCCCTCAGTCAAAACGATTTGTCAGACAACAAATTATAGATTCATTACACCAAAGATCACCCGTTAGATCTACACAAGACGAATTCTCTCTCATGTTTAACCACTACAGGACATCAGAGCCAGCGGCAAACGTCAGAAGGACTAGCCGAGGAAAGGCTGCTCTCACCGGGGTTAATGAGCGCTGAGTGCCCGGTGATCGCCTGGATCTCACAGCTCCAAAAACGCAAAATAATGCTTTTAAATAGGCACTCTCTTTATAAATAAACCACAGATTTGAGCTTTAAACAACTACATTCTCACCTGAAAAAGTCTTAAAACTACATTTTGTGACACAATAGTAGTATTTTTGAATTATGCGGGGTTTCTCATCTCGTCATTTTACCACGTGACAGCAGCGAGCAGGCTCCTGATTGGTTAACGCGGCGCGAATTGACGCCAAAGTTCAAATTTTTCAACTCGGGCGTCAGACGCGAATTCACTTCAAATGCATGAATGCACAAAAAGCACCACTCGCGTAAGATGCTCAATTTGCATAATTTACATGAATTGGACGCACGAATGAGGCGGAATCGCGTCCATCGTGCAGCACAAAGCGCGTCTATCGCACCGCAGGACCTCCAGACGCGCGTCGACACGCCTTTCCATTGACTTAACATTGAAATCACTCGCTCCTCACACTCTAGTCGTGTTTGGTGTGAACGCAGCATAACAAGGAGGGTAAAGGCTCCAACCTCTAGCATCAGTCGCTAGGGTGTCTCTTGAGATCAGAGGAGTGAGGTTTACTCGCACAGCAACTACTAGCTGGCCTCCGTTACACTCAGACCTGTAGGCCTCGTTTATAAAATGTTGAGTAGAATGTGTGAACGAACGTACACGCCTCTTTTCCAGATGTGAAATTATCATGATATTGTGCACAACTGAATGGTTTCAGATTTCCACCTAATTTATGTAATTTACAAATAAAACCGCACCAGTCAACGTCCAAATCCTCTCCGTGAGACCTTCATTTATCTTCGGAACACAAATTAAGATATTTTTGATGAAATCGAGAGCTCTCTGACCCCTTCATAAGCAGCAACATCATTGCATTTGCTTTCAAGACCCAGAAAGGTAGTAAAGACATTGCTAAAATAGCCCATGTGACTACAGTGGTTCAACCTTAATGTTATGAAGCGACAAGAATACATTTTGTGCACAAAAACAAAACAAAAATAACGACTTTAATCAACAATTTCTTCGTCTTACAGTGCAGTGCTTAAAGGTTCTACATCAGAACGCCAGCTTACCATTGGCTGACGCTGTTCATGTGAGCACCGTAACACATGGCAGAAGGTGTCGGAAAAACTCCTCCCTATTGAAGGGCAGGAGGTCACTAGGAAGCCGGGTCTCATGAACTGAACATCTCTGACTGTTCAGACAGGGGAGCCCCGAATTTAGTCAGGGATAGTAAAGCCTTTAGTTAAATATGATTATTTTTATTTCTTATACATGGGATTTTTTTTTCTTATGCATATGTTGTGATTATTATATTACTATTTTAATACCTTTTCTATGAAGAGCACTTTGAATTATCATTGCGTATGAAATGTGCTATATAAATAAACTTGCCTTGCCTTATTTTTGTTTTGTTTTTGCACACAAAAAGTATTCTCGTCGCTTCATAACATTAAGGTTGAACCACTGCAGTCACATGGACTATTTTAACAATGTCATGAGGATGAGGAATTAAAGACAGAATTTTCATTTTTGGGTGAACTAACCCTTTAATTTGCTCGTCCGGCTGTCAAATATTGTCATCCAAACCAATGCCTTTATGCCTTTAACTATTTCTTTCAGTGTTTCACAATTACCTGGAAATGCTGTTGCTTGGCATTCAGCTCTCTGACTAATACTGACATTATTTGCAATGTGATAACTTCCTTTCTCTGTTTAATCATCGTGCTGAGGGAACGGCGAGACAAGACATATGGCGTTAAGTCTCGTTTTGCAAGAGCGGAAGGTCACCTGAGGACTTGGAACAAAGCATACAGTTATAATCCAGAGTATATATGCACACTGTATGTGTTTTTCTTTGTAGCTCCTGTCTACATATTCATCTATCAACCACTGGAGAGCTGCATGGGTAATCAACTGTAGATTATATTATTCGCCCACACACTCACCAGAGCACCACCAACCCTCCGAAAGACCTTAAACAACCTCAGTCAGCGAGCTGTGTGAGATAAACTCCGGGCCCAGACACTGAATGACACCAGCCCTTCACAGACACACACTTGCACTGCCTCCTCCGCAACTTGAGGAGAAAAAGAGAGAGCCAGTTGCTAGGAGACACGGCCTCCAGTGCAAACACAGAGCCATCTGTCTGTGTAAAGAGGAGACGTAGGGCAACTGAAAGGCTGGCACACTCCCTGGAACAACAGAGGAATGGAGAGCAGCCACCATCTTGTATTTTAAGCTCCTCCATATTGAAATAATGCTCTTTTTGTTAGAGTGAGCTCGCATCTGGATTTCTACCTCATTTGCAGTGTCTCTGCTAATCAAGTTGGGCCTGAATTTAATATTTTAAACTTTTAGTTTTAATAAATATCATTCAAACAATATTTCACCCAAAATGAAAATTATTTACGTTATATACACTAATGTCATTCCCAATTTGTAGGGTATTATTTCTTCCGTGGAACACAAAAGGAGAAGATTAGCAGAATGCTCAAGCTGCTCTTTTTCATACAATGAAAATAAATGGGAAATTGGGAATCAAGCTCTGTAAATGACCAAATAAACAACATACAAGTGTACCATATGACTTGTGCCCTGTATTACAAGTCTTTTTAAAGGGATATTTGGTCTGTGCGATACCGCCCAATAGTATTTAGACAGCACAGGTTGCCAGTTGGTGGACAACACAACGTATTGCTGCCATGGAAGCCAGCAAGCAAACTGGGTAAGAGATCGCAGATTCTACCCGACCTAAAAAGCTTCAGAATCCATCTAAAAATCTCTACGGCCCTGTCCCAAATGGCACCCTAAACCTTTGCGGTGTTTCTCTGAGTCCGCACTTTCATGAAGTAACGCCACTTTGACTGTCGGGAAGAAGTCCGCTGTATAACCCGCACCAGTGCGGGCTCGGCAGAAGTGCGCATCGAGAGTGCATATCGACTGCAAAGGGGGCGCTCGCGAGCACCCTTCTGAGACCTAAAATGACAAATGGGACTCCCTAAGGTCTCGTGGACTTAACGGACACGTGCAGACGGCAGCCATTGTAAGTCCACAAGGCCGAAAGTGCGCATGAAGTGTGACATTTGGGACAGGGCCTACGAATGGAAGCACATAAAAACGTGGATAAATCAACTCATCAACTTCCAGTGTGAGTCTCCACGCCTTCCATTGTCGATTGTGCTCGTTCCTGTTGCGTGTCCCGTGTGAGCGTAGAGTCTGAGGAGGAGGGGGCGGCGCAAACAATATTTTGAATGTGGACTGCAGTACCAATTTCAACCACTAGCACAACTCATTCCTACATACAGCACCTTTAAAAGCAGCATGCCGTCATGAAAAGTGCCTAGAAAAATAAAAACGTAAAGCAAATCAATCAATATTTCAGTTTTATTGACATTTTATATCAATGTTGATGGGAGTTCCAATAATATCATAATCCTCTCATCATCCATTTATAAAATACACAACAGTTGAAACATCTTCCTGGAATACAAAAGTAGTAAATTTTGGTGTCCAGACATAAAGTGATAACAAATGCAACAACTTAGTCCCTGACACAAATGAAAATCAGTTATGGTGAATAAATACATTTATGCACATATATATTACCGCATGTCAATTCAAATTTTGTTGAGCTTGTTTCTGCACCCAAGCAAAAAAAAAAAAAGGCTTTTTTTGTTAGGTCAACTCATTTGCAGTTGGGTCTTTGGTGATTTTTGGAGACAGTGAAGTGTCAATTAGTTGTCTTGGGTACAGAGGAGCTTTTTATTTAAATTTGAATAACCTAATGGATAGGCAGTGTACGGTCTCATCTTATGTCCTTATTCCCTAAAGAGTCTTTTAGCACGCAAGAACAGTCAGTACAAATTAACAGTGTGAAACTGTTGGAACATGGAACACAGACACAAAGATGTCAGATAAAACACCTTGTAAACTGCTATACACAAAGGTTTACATTCACGTAATTATGCGCATTTTTAATCCCAAATCAGTTAGATGGTCGGTTTATGCAAAAAACATGCCAGTAATGTTCACTTTTCCCTTCTTAAGGTGCAGTCACATTAGTGATATTTCAGCAAAATTTCGCTGTCAAAAAGGGTCCATCGACTTTTATCAATAGCGTAGCGATGTATGAAACAGCTCACACATCAAAGTCACTTTCTAACCAAGCAGTCTCCTGTTGGTCAGCGCAGTGAATTCACATGACCAACTTGAACACAAGGGAACTTTTTCACCCTCATGTGAAACGCATGGATTGAAATGACTGGATTTTGTCTGTGAAATTTCACCGAGCAACAGTAAATGTGACCGCACATTTAGGCGGTTTAAAGGGTTAGTTCACCCAAAAATGAAAATTCTGTCATTAATTACTCACGCCACACGTCGCTCAAAAACCGTAAGACCTTGTTCATCTTCTGAACATAAATGAAGATATTTTTATGACATCCGAGAGCTTTCTGTCCTCTCCATAAACAGCAATGTAATTTAACAATTTCAAGGTCCAGAAAGGTAGTAAAGACATTAGCCCCGTTCCCCCGAAATTACCCGGAACAATTTGTACCAGGAACTTTTTTCCCCCAGACCTGCTTTCCAGTCTGCGTTTCCACTGCGCTCTAAAGTACCGTGAAGATTAGGCAAATTAGTCCGGTGATGTAGGACTGCACGCGACTGCTTTCATTAATTTTTGTGCATCACTGTCTGCAACAATAACAAGTATGGAGAAGATTCAAGCTGTGCTGGTTATGCATTGGTTTACTAAAGAGGTAATTACCAAAACGGCGGAAAAGAGACGAGCACTGATACTAAAGCGTATTCTGAAAGCTCGTAAAGCTAGATTTAAAATAAGACAACATATGTTATCAGCCATTACGGACATTGACCGTGATATGGCTCAGACGAATGTGCGCCATTGGAAAAAAAGAGCAAGACTGATATTTGCTGAATGCAGAACGAAGCTCGCAAAAGACTTTTAAAAATGCCGGTTGAAAAAAAATGCTGCGTGAGCCCAACTAATCAGCATGTTCAGTGCCCAAGTCACACCCCTGAAAGTTCCTGAACTTTGAAAAAGTACTACCTCACAAGCAGGGACTTTCGGAGGGGGAAATATTTACCCGGAACTTCATTTAGATCCTGGTTCCTGCAGTCGAAACACACAGAGTACCAGCCCAAAGTTCCTGGGGAAAATTCCTGCGGTGGAAACGCGCCAATTGTATGTGACTACAGTGGTTCAACCTTAAAGGATTAGTTCACTTCAAAATGAAAATTCCCTGATATTTTACTCGCCCCCATCTCATTCAAGATGTTCATGTAATTCTTTATTCAGGCGAAAAGAAATTAAGTTTTTTTGAGGGAAACATTCCAGGATTTTTCTACACATAATTGTTTTCAATTGCAACCAAAATGTTGAAGGTCCAAATCAATGCAGTTTCAAAGCGCTTCGAAGGGCTTCAGAGGCTCTGTGCGATCCCAGACGCGGAATAGGGTCTTATCTAGCGAAACGATTGGTCATTTTCAAAAACAAAATTACAAATAAATATACTTTTTAACCTAAATTGCTCATCTTGCGCTTCTCTGCGACGTGCTAGTGATTGCACAATCACGTCGAAACCGTCACACTAGACGTAGACCGAAGTACCGCCCCCGGTACTTTACAAAGCGCACATGCGAAGACTAATATAAACGCCCTTTAGCAAAAAAAAAAAAAGGTCAAACAATGATGTTGGACGATTTTGAAGTTGAAGATGGAGTGTTTTTTGGTAAAGGGAGTTTGTAATAGTCCTCGCATATTCGCTTGGGGTGGTACTTCTGTCTACGTCTAGTATGACGTGATTGCGCCATCACTAGCACGTCGCAGAGCAGCGCAAGATGAGCAAAGTTTTATTTTTTACTTTTAAATGACCAATCGTTTCACTAGATAAGACCCTATTCCACGTCTGGGATCGCACAGAGCCTCCGAAGCCCTTCGAAGTGCTTTGAAACTGCATTGATTTGGACCTTCAACATTTTGGTTGCAATTGAAAACCATTATGTGAAGAAAAATCCTGGAATGTTTTCTTCAAAAAAACGTAATTTCTTTTCGACTGAAGATAGAAAGAGATGAATATCTTGGATGAGATGGGGATGAGTAAAATCCTTTAATGTTAAGAAGCAACGAGAATACTTTTTGTGCGCAAAAAACAAACAAAAACAATGACTTTATTCAACAATCTCTTCTTGCCTGTGCCAGCCTCCTACGCAGTTTACATTGTAAATACAGTGCACCATTGGCCAATGCCGTCCGTGTGAGCAGCACAACGCATGCGCATTGTTATTTCTGTTTGTTTTTTGCGCATAGAAAGTATTCTCGTCGCTTCATACCATTAAGTTTGAACCACTGTAGTCACATGGACTATTTTAATGTCTTTACCACCTTTCTGAGCCTTGAAAAGTGGTCATTAAATTGCTGTCTATGGAGGGGACAGAAAGCGCTCGGATTTCATCAAAAATATCTTCATTTGTGTTCCGAAGGGTTTGGAACGACATGAGGGTGAGTAATTAATGACAGATTTTTCATTTTTGGGTGAACTAACCCTTTAAGCCTCTGTGTTGGTCAGTCAGAGCTCCATTCAGAGATCATGCCAAGTCTCCTCGCTTGGCGCAGATGGTCCTAACCTCAGCTGAATTCCGATAGGTCAGCCTGGTAGTTTCTCACTGACACAAAGCGGAGATAACCCCATCAGCTCAGCGAACTCTTGACACTGATCATGCCAAGCACAACACACCCTCTGAGCCCTGCCTTATGTCATATACGTGTATGAATATACCCGCTTGTAGTATAAACAGTCGGGCTGAGGTGAGCATGAGATGCGGTATGCTGTTGTTTTTACACACATATGTCTGTACACCTTGTGTAAGCATTCATGTATCTGTGTGCTCCCATGTGCCAGGGCGGACACACACACATATGCGCGCTCTCTCCTCCAGACACACAAAGCCCCCCGGGGCGGCCCGCTCTCCTGATTTCGGTCCAGCTAGAGGCGTGTGTGTCAGCAGGAGATGGAGGGTAGAAGAGGGTTTAAGAGGGTAATGGCAAACCAAAGTCAGTCATTCACCCACACATTCACCATCCACCCGTCATCTGCTTGCTCTCTCCAGGACGCTCAGTCCCAGCCGTTGTCCTTGATCATGTGGGCGAGCTCGATAATGAACTTGCCCTCCTTGTACTTCTGACTGCTTTCAAAGGCATGTTCCTGGGGGCAGGAGGAGAGCGAGAAACGATATTGACCGCAGGACTAATTCATTTATGGGTCAGTGACAGATTGTTCACGACAAAAAGGAAAAATCTTTCATTGTTCATGTTGGTTTCATTTAGTTTTGAAAAACGTCCTTTTTTAAAGATCTCTAAAATGTCATGTGGTGTAACCATCAAATAGAATAACATTTTCCTTCCACCATGTATACACGTGTGTACACATCTTAATCATTATTATCAAAAATGATTTTAAATATATTTTTTAAGGCAAAAAATATATTTACTAATATCATGAATTATTCAAAATATATTGCGCTTTTCGGGGAGACGCACCACATGAGATTTTAAGAACATTTTGCTAACATTCCCATTAAGTTAATTTGAAAACGTTATGTGAATGTTCCTTAATGTTCTCTAAACATTCTGAAACAAGTAATAACATTTTTAAAAAGTTAGACGAACATCTGACTAAAACCTTTCAAGAAAAAACGTTCCATGAGTGATGTATAAATAATGTTTTTGCGCTAACGTTTTGAGAACATTATTAAAGACCAGATCATTTGTACTAACATGCTATTAACGTTACTGGAAGAACGTTTGTTCATAACTTTGAGAGAACCTTGCCAGAATTTTAGCCAAAGCTCTGAGAATGTTCCCTGTTAGCTGAGCTAGCCTTGTCCCATCATAAAAAGGTCAAATTATTACTGTCCGCAGGTGTCGTCTCTTTGATATAATTTCTGATTTTTATATATTTTTTTATTAGTGCTGTCCAATGATTAATCGCATCCAAAATAAAAGTTTGTGTTTACATAATATATCGTGTGTACTGTGTTAACAATCGCTCCAGTGACCTTGCACAGCTCCCACAACACTCGGTCCTGCTCTGCTTCATACTACAGTAACGTTAATAATCGCATCCATGAACATGATTTCTGCCCGAGTCCTATCCCAATTCTTTTTCACCGGCTGTGAGGTGAAGACCACATGTCCCAAGATTCTGCGCTCAAACGTGGCGTCATCAAACTACGCCTTTGTTTTGAACAGGCGACCTCTAGCGGACGGAAAGTTACATAGTGCACCTTTAAAAAAAGTGTTATATTTATATATTTCATAAATATATACTACACAGTACACACACCTATATTATGTAAACGCAATCTTTTATTTTGAACGTGATTAATCGTTTGACAGCCCTAATTTTTATGCATGGGATGGAACACAATCTTGTTAAAAAAATGAATTCCTTTAATGAGGCTTTTTTTCTTCATTATTGTATCAGGACAGTTTTATCTCTGACATTCGTGACTTTATGCCTGCCCAGAAATATCATAATTAATTTTAATTCAGTAATTAAAAACATGCTCATCATATAAGAGGTGGATTCAAGTCACTGTATTTATGAATTGCATTTTAATGTATTTTTTTATAAATTAATAGGTAGGACAAATGCTGTTTCACTACAGCATCTAATATTTGTCCTCTCTTTTTATAGCTGATGAATGCAGGCAGCAGGGAGACTCATCAGATTTTTGGAGAAGGGCACTAGGTCAAGCTTCTCTGAAACGTCTGCATTCACACTGACATAAATATCTGAGATGTTTATAAATAACCTGGCCTCTATGGGAACGTATACTTGTTTGTGTGCATTTTGGTGTTTGCATCGGTCCAGACTCCATGTCAAGGGCGACCGGAAATCCACCAGCACCGAAAAAACCAAACGGCATGCAGCACAGCTGCTGATTAAAAACAGACACCATGCAAGGAATGTGTCCTGCTTAGACAAGCCTTTATGAGCAAGCTCAGACTCGCAAAGCCGTGTATATTAACAATGTGCTATGATCTCGAAGTGATCGTGACACTTTTATGTAAATGTGCTTTAACTTTCCATGTGTTGTAAGTGTGTTCTTACATATTTCCACCCCAGTGTGGTTTTGCAGTTTTCGCAGTAGATGTCTGCCACTGCATGGAGCCCCGTGAGCAGAACCCTCTCCTCTGCAGGGCCACATCCCACGTTCACCCTGAGGAGACCAGTGAGACATAATCACACACAGGAAGCTACAGTCAGGTGACATGAACAGAGTTTATACACTACCGTCCAAACTTGTTTTTTTTTTTTTAAGATATTTTATTCATCAAGGTTGCATTAAATTGATGAAAAGTGACAGCAAAGACATTTCTAATGTTATAAAATATTCCTATTTCAAGTAAACGCTTTTCTTTTGTAGCTTAGAAATCTAGACGCACTCTAGCGGGAGCAAATGTAATTTGAAACCAGGGTCATCTAGCAACTCTCCGTAGGCTTGCGAGTTTGAAAAACTAAACTCTAGTCAGGCCAATCACATTGTGTATAGAGTCGGTGGGCGGGCTTAACATAATGACGGCAGAGTTGCAACGGTTCTGTGTAAATTCGCTGCTAACAAAGAACGGCACTGAAGTCATTCTTAAAAAAAGGAAGATCTGTTTGGAGTTTTGCCGACCAGATACAGCAAAAGTTTAATCTATCAACTAGCTCCGCTGGTGTAGCCTAGAAATCTAGACGCACCCTAGTGCCAGCAAATCTAATTTGCCGCGAGTGTAGTCTAGCAACTCTCGGTAGACCTGCGAGCTGGAAAAACCAAACTCTGGTCAGGCCAATCACATCGTGTATAGAGTCGGTGGGCGGGCTTAACATAATGACGGCACGTCACGGCAGAGTTGCGGAGGCTCTGTGTGCTACACGTAAACACAGAAGCTGGCGAACAGCGGTCCTTCGAATCGGCTTTGGCTGCGACTCTGGAAGACTTTGAGTTAAGCTTTTCATTGAGAAAAGAACAAAGAACGGCACTGAAGTCATTCTTAAGAAAGGAAGATGTGTTCTGAGTTTTGCAGACCGGATACGGCGAATGTTTAATCTATCAACTAACGTTAGCTCGGCTTCACCTTCTTCTTTGCTCTGGTTGGTTGTGGCGCTCATGGCGCTATCCAATTGCGTGCAGAGGGAATTTGAAAGACAGCCGTTTATCCCGCCCCTCGGATTGAGCTCTGCTAATGGTGAGTTTCCAGACCCAACATCTTGATGTGGGTCTGGCTTGTCAGGCTATCGCTTGTGGGAAAAAGCATGGGACTCAGCCACAACCCGCTTGTGATTGTTGTCTCACCACTGATAGCGCTCTGGTTGGTTGTAGGGCTATCCTATTGCGTGCAGAGGGAATTTGAAAGACAACCGTTTATCCCGCCCCTCGGATTGAGCCCTGCCAATGGTGTGTTCCCAGACCCAACATCTTGATGTGGGTCTGGCTTGTCAGGCTATTTCTTTTGAACTTTCTATTCATCAACGAATCCTGAAAAATATAATGTAATGGTTTTCACAAAAAAATTAAGCAGCACAACTATTTTTAACATTGATAATAATAGGAAATGTTTCTTGAGCAGCAAATCATCATATTAGAATGATTTCTGAAGGATCATGTGACACTGAAGACTGGAGTAATGATGCTGAAACTTCAGCTTTGCCATCACAGGAATAAATTACATTTAAAATATATTAAAACAACCATTTTAAAGTGTAAGGAAATTTCACAATATTATTGTTTTACTGTATTTTTGATCAAATAAACTCAGTTGAGCAAAATAGACTTTTTTTAACGGTAGTGTATATGCACACATGTCGAAACTCCTTCAAATAACAATGTACCAACAAATATCCATGTAAAAACTTACACAGAGTTGAACAGATAAGCTCTGCCCTGACTTCCTTGAAAGGACTACAAGGAAACAAGAGAATTGCATGTGATATCACACTTAAATGTTAATCTGAAACTGTGTTAAAGAGAAGCTTTTCATCCGTGCAGAACTGATGTGACATTAAACAGCATGTGTTGATCTTCCAATCTGTGTGCTTCTCATATGCTTAACAAACATGTTTGTTCATGTCCTGTTCCTGCGCCTGCTGTCAGGTCGTAATTTCTCAGCTCGTTAATCACCTTGGAGATGAGCTCGTCGTGGTTGGCGAGGTGTGCTCTGCAGTGGATGCAGCTGTAGGTGCGGTGGCAGCTGGGCAGGTACGCCTGGAAGGTTTTGGAGCGCGTCATGGTGACCATGGGCCGGGTCGGAGGGCGGTGCAAGAAGGGGCTGCCGGCCCAGGTCGGCTCACATGGGAAGCACCGCAACACACAGGTGAGGGCCGTGGTGGGGCGGGGTGGGAGGTATACACCTGCACACACAGGGATGTCCTGGGATGAGTATCACAGCCAATATGAATTGCATTGCACTCTTTTTTGTTGTTGAACAAGGTTAGATTACTATTTCTCAGGGTAGGGTTAGAAACCAAGAACCTTTTTCAGAATCTACAACACAACTGACAGTCTACAGTGTGAATCATTCAATTCTAGAAACAACTCATCTTCTAAGCAGGAGATTTTTAAGTTCAAATATAACCATACAGCGCAACCATTGTAGTTTTAACCAAAGTTGAACATTTCCTTGACCAAGTGTGCCGCACGCGTCCTGAAAAGTGAAGCCAAAACATTTAAATCGCTCCCCTGGTGGCTGGCTGCAGTATAGGTCTTTAACCCCACCCTCTCCATGTAATCGAATGGAACGTGGGTTTATTACTCTTAAATAAAATTCTGTCATTTTAGCTAGTATCATGCAGACATAGGTTCAAGTGTTTGTTTTCCCAATAAGTTTTGTTATAGTTAGTTATTGAGCTGGATCTTGATGCCATGGCTCTACCGCAGGATCACTACTGCGCAGACTTGGGCTCTGAACGACGTAATCAGTAACAACCTTTACTGGGATATTTTGGCTTAATTTTTCTTCTGTGAAAGGAAGCGGAGTTGCGCTGCCCATCTTTTTTTTTAACAGTCTAAGGGCCCTATCATACACAATGCAACAGCAGGCACGACGCAAGTGTTTTTTGCTAGTCTCAGCCCGACGCATTTTCACATCCAGCGGCACATTGTTTAAATGCACTGGCAGCCCATCTGTTCGCCCAAAATAGCATGTTGCTATTTTGAGGCAACTGAAATAGACTGCGCCATTGACCAACAAAACCTGCTTTAAAGTTAATAGTGCAGTATTTTTTGTGTTATTTAAAGGGCGTGGTAGTAATATGCGTTTATAGGCGGGTGCACAATGCACGTACACTATGCTTATTACACATATAGGGATGCGCAGCAAAAAGCGTTCAGTCTTTCTGCTCACAAATTCCGCCATGTAAATAGCGAATCTGCCATGGCGTGAGCACAACTGGCTTTTAAAGGGAATGGGAGATGAGAATCTGATTGGTTTACTACACGTTACGCCCAAAACACACCCATGACTCATTAAGAGAATAAGGACAACCCTTTTGGACCATGACCGTTTTTTCCTTCGTTAAACTAGTAAAAAATGGATTCATATACGCACTAAGTGCAACTGCGCCATGCGCTTCAGACCATGCGCTCAGACCGCTAAAATAGAGCCCTATGTCCTCAAATATCGGTGACCAGAGAAATATGCAGAGCACAAAGTCACTCAGCATCTCGTCATCCTGCTGCCGTTTTAAAAAACACGATGCTCCCATGAAAAACAATTGAAAAAATATGCTAGCCTCGGAGGGAAAAAAAATGCTTTAGAGCAGTCAAAAATACTCAAAGAATATAATGGAAACATTGAGGATTTGGATTTGGTAAGAGTAATCAGAAGTGAAACTGGAAATGTACAAATTCTTATGGTTCCCATACCTAAACTTTTGTAAACAGTCTACAGTAAATCAACAAAACCTTAAATCCAGTATTGTTGATGTTGTTGTTGTTAATTAAAACTAAAGTTATTAAAAATACTTTTCATTCTTTGAAATAAAAATGAAATAAAATAAAATATAAATATTAGGTGATTCAAATAATACTAAAACAATACTGCTTAAATCATGTGGCTTGTTGGGGAATGGTGTGCTGTTACTTTTCTAAGCAATTAGACACTAGATACTTTGGTGTAGGCTCTTTTAACTTGGGCCATATAGCAACACTCTCAGAACAACTTAGCAACAGCATAGCAATTGCCTTGGCAACAACCCACAACACCCTAGCATCATGTTGGCCATTTTGGCATGATCACTTTTACCATTTTGTTCACTACAGCGGTGCAGATATTGCACACTTCCCCTTTAAGAATTTCCAGAGGTTAGCAGCTGTTTTTATGCACCAGTCTGATGCTTTATTGTTACATTACTCTCTCAGTCAGAAGGCTTTGTTGAGGCAGGGGTGAGCACGTCTTATGAGTCCAGAGCTCTTGTGTTCTGTCCATTGTTTCCCCGTCAAAGCGTGGGGTTGAGGAATAAAGAGGCTACTGATGGATCGAAGCGGTTTCCCACACAAACACACAACCGTCGGCTGGGACAAACGCACACTCGTACTTGTCCACAAATAAACTCTCTAGCATTCTGGTGACCTGCTCTCGCCCCAGTTCCACACTCTGACCCATGCGGGTATTTTAGGACTCTGCGAGTTTGCTCAGGACATGATGCTGAAAAGGACCCATGGTGTTTTCTTACAGTTTACCGTCAACCAAACGATGCACTTTGTGACACTGCTATAACTGCATAATAGATGAGATAATGGATTTCTCTTTCTCTAGCACAAGCTTTGGGAGAGACTAAATGGCTACTGGTTAATACTGGTTCTGTATATTATATTATATTATATTTAAATTGAAATGTAATATGTTTTGTATGGAAACATCAATAAATTATCATAAGAAGAAGAGTGGAAACCTAATGGTTGAGCAGTATTTCATGAGGGATATGTAAACTATCCTTTGAGACTCAAAGCTGAAGGAACCAACGAGTAAGAAATTATCAAATCCGCCTTTTATTGCTCCGGACTGCTTTTTCCAACATGTTTTCTTGGGATTTTGTGTTCGTATCCCTTCTTTGTCACGCAGCTGCAAATTGAGTCCAGGTTTTGTATTGCCAAAACAGGCGGATCGATAAAATTAAAGAGAGAGAGTCTCAGTATGGTTTCATCATGCAGACATATTCACTGAGCTCTAATCCGAACGCTGATGAACCTTCAGGCACAACCAGTTCAAATACTGATCACTGATCCCACATGTAAACTGTGCCACAGATCACAAAGTTGGACACAAGCTGAATGGAAAGCAGCCCATCTTATAAGAACCCTTATAGTAATTGTATGTAGTGTTCAAGAGATTAAACTAGGGTGATAGAGGCCAGAAGATTCAATCAGATTTTTTAAGCTGTGGTTTTTACAGTCTGCATAGAACAAACGCTACTAAAGATCATAAATACCAGCATTAAAGGAATAATTCCCAAACCCATTTTCTGTTATTTTTCCATGGAACACAAAAATTAATTTTACGCAACTCTTTCCTTAACAACAGTTTGTAGTGACTAGGTCTGTCACGCTTCAAAAATGACAAAAAACACCATAAAAGTAGTCTAAATGACTATAAATGCTATATCACACTGTAGCCCAAGACTGGTTGCCCACTGAAGCTAAGCAGGGTTGAGCCTGGTCACTACCTGGACCTCCTGGGAAAACTAGGTTGCTGCTAGAAGAGGTGATAGTGAAGCCAGTAGGAGGTGATCACTCTATGGTCTGTGTGGGTCCTAATCAAGTGTGCCGCACAAATCCTGAAAAGTGAAGCTAAAGCGTTTCGATCGCCTTCAAGAGGTAGGACCCAGTAGCCTATAGGTCATAAACCCCGCCCTCTCCATGTAATCGAATGCAACGTGAGACAAGCTAAACAATCAAATTACGCATAAAATGTTTCCCCCCCCAAAGATAGTCTATGTGGTGGGTGTTCTGCTTTCGCATCATCCAGGTGGATGCTGCACATTTGGTTGACGTAATGGTTGAGGTGATTCCCCCCTACTATATGTAAAGCGCTTTAAGTGCCAAGAATAGTGCTATGTTAATGTAACAAATTATTGATATTATTATATTCCAAGGGCCTGTCCACATACCCATACTTGCAGTCTTTGCACTTGACTGCTTTTCTACTATGACGCATTTCCTGTATTTGGCCCAAGTGGGCATGAAGACTACAAGTGTGTGTAGAACTTTTGATTGCCTGATGGGACACACTTATAGTGTTGTAAAAATGCATTGTTTTTTGTTTTTTTAAAGAGCTTTATTTTCTTTATTTATATATTTTGCGTCAAAATTCAGAGGCTGCGTCCTTCGAAGGGCACATTCGAACGCCGATTTTAAATCCTCCTCGCTTTCCTATATCGCATTCGGTGCGTGTCCACAGGTGAAGAGCACAGCGAGCATTTTCAATGAATTCCTATGGAAGCTCAACTTCTATGGGAATTAACTGAAAAACGCTCGCTCTGCTTTGTGCCAGTGGACGCGCACCATTATGAATGCCCGTGCAGCTGTGTGCATTTTACTTTCGCTTTCAAATTAGCGGCAATTGCTTGAATGGTGGTTTCATTATTACTCTTAAAGCTGCTGTCTTACAAGATTTACAAAAATTATATAATGAGAATGTACAACATGAATCCATTTTCCAAACCGTGTTTTTGTCTTACCCTGAATCATTATGGTACACTTATAATAAGTGTTTATGTTGGGACTATTTCAAGCCGGTCTGGTAGGAACCGCTGTGGAGGAGCACAGGCCCTGCATGACTCGCCATAGACATAAACAGAGAGAAGTAGCTCCAGCTGCAATGTTCTTCCGCAAGACGCATGCAGTTCTGTTTATTAACCGCTAGAGCGCAAAAAGTTACGGACTGGAGGTTTAATGAAAAACACAACAACAAAACAGTACAAATACAAACTTGCTTAAATCGGCGCTTTAACATTCCGCTTTGAAACCAAATCTTCCGCCATCGTCTTGTCAGCCAAGATTGAGGCGAAATTGGTGAAGCGAGGTGAAATCTGACTCCTGCTGCTGATCTGTGCTGCGGCTCTTGTTCGCCTCACGCTGCATTGAGCAGACACATTCAATTTTTTATTTTAGTGTCTGTTCTGTAACTGAACTAAACCATTTTTATTACTATAAAAAAATCAAAACGACAGTAATACGGCGGTGTCGAAGTGGGCAAGTTATGTAACGAGTGTTGTGGCTGAACACTGTATCGCAGCAAGCCTTTAAACAGACAACACAATTTAGTAATTGTGGTGCTTCTTAAGCAGTTGCAAAATATTTTATGTTTTACAACCAAATTATACGCGATATCTGATTAATTTAACTTACACTGGAATGTTTTCCATTGACATCTTGTGATTTCCTGAACATGATGCATAATGGTATACGCTTAGCCTGAAATACCGCTCTGAATCGATATTAGAGATTAGTTTAGATCTTAGTAACTTTACTTAGATTAGTAAAGTTTAAATTTAGTGTGTGTTAAGGGCCCTGAGCTTTGGACATTTTACAGACTTGGGACACTCTTGCACTTCCTGCTAAGACTGCAAGTGTGGGTATTTGGACAGGCCCAAGGTCTTCTGTAGCCATACTCTTTGTTTTACAGAAAACGTTGCGTAAATATGTTTACTTTTGTGTTCCATGAAAAAAAAACAAAAAAAAACATACAGGTCTGGAAAGACATAATGTAGAGTACTGTAAATAATGACGATTAGTACCTTTAATTTTGTTAATTTCCTCCTTAAATTAATATCCTGAGTTTACCGTAGTCAGCCGCATCCAGTCCGTATCCAGATCAGATGGTGGACCTGCACCTAGACACGACCACAACGCAGCCCTGAAAGTCAGCAGAGATCCTGTCAACTAGACAATCCCCTGTGAAGGCCTCGTCGACACGACAGCCATCGGTCGGCACAGATCCTCAGCAAAGACCACAAGAACCAGACAGGTCCTCTGCACAGACCCTATGACCAGCTTCGTCTCCATACTGGCGTGATGAATCCGATCTTCAAGCTAAAGGAACTGGATGAAATATTTGAATGCTACCGATCCACAATCTGACCTGTGATGCAGCCTGAATCATAATCACACAGTGTTCGTTCGTTGGCCAGAGGAGAACTGTCCCCCCGACTGCGCCTGGTTTCTCCCAAGGTTTTTTTCTCTCTCCATTCAGTCACCTGATGGAGTTTGGGTTCCTCGCCACTCTCGACCTCTGGCTTGCTTAGTTGGGGACACTTAATACACAACAGTATTATTGATTTGACTGCACCGACACTATTGGATGGGAACTGAACTGTGCTGGACAATGACATCGCTGTTTTCTGCAGAGCTGCTTTATAGATGAAATGAACTAATTTAATAATTGATGATCTTTACAACAGAACTGAATCGACACTGAACTGACTTTGGCTGAACAATGACTCACCCGAAATGAACTCTTATCACTGTAAAGCGCACTGTATAAAGGTGACTTGTCTTAATGTCTCCTGCTGAATGCTCTGATGCATGTGTTGTGACAGAGGGGTTGTAAGCACTCATCACTTCAAGGCCTGTGCAACACAAGGACCTTTCTTATGTAACCAGCAGAGCAGCAGCAACAGAAAGAGGGGAAAATGTGTGTCCTTGTGTTGCGTCCCATCCTTCACTGGCTGTCCAGCCTCAAGCGTCTTTTTGATGATGCATTTACTCTAATTACTTTGAGACAGGATTCCTAATCTGCATTTCTGACATGATTTTTTGCAACCTTCCCCCTTACTTTTTAAGGTAATCATTTTGAAAAATGGTGTAATACGATGTTACGTCATAGCAAATGATTAAACAGCCCCTGTAATTTCCTGAGTGGGTCATGAAAATTAAAATGTTCTGCTTTTTGCGATTATCCATTTCTGATGGCTTGCATTTGCATTCATAAATGCAGTTTATCATGCGAAGAGTGTCACAGCATAATACCATAGCTTAAGACCCTCAGGAAATACTATTGAAAAACGTAATCCCCGGAGACCGGATTGGATTTGACAGTGTTTCAGAAATTACTTGTCAGCATTCAAGCTTTCTGAGTTCGATCGTGTAAGAGCGAGAGAGCTTGTTGAAAATAAAAAAAGTAATCAATTCTTATTATTGCTTCATGCAATAGCTCAAAGTTTGAGTGCTGTGCTGGACTAATCCTGATTTACTGACAGCAGACACTATGTGGGGCTGGATTTCAGCCACACTGCACTACTGGCACCCTTTCCTCCTGGAAGCGCAAGTATGCTTTAAAATTTGACCCCTGACAACAGAGAAATAAACAATGAAAAAGTCAGATGGTATGGCATCCACCAATCACATGTCAAGTGAGTGATCACATATCAGGCCAATAGCCTGTGTTGTTATGGTCTGTACTTTTTCGTTTGTTATTGTACCTTTTATTTTATTTTGTTTTTGAACATCAGAAATCTACCAATCAGAGGCTTTTGGCCTGATATGTGATCACTCACTTGACATGTGATTGGTGGATGCCATACCGGACCTTTTCATTGGTTATCCGTAAGTTTGAATTTTATCCTTGTTTGTATTCAAATGAGCTTTCGTACACCTGTAATCTTTTAGCCTTGATGACTGCTTGTGCGCCGAAATGCGTGAAATGAAGAGTAATATCTTTTCAGCTCCATTTTCTGACTATTTTGATCCCTCCATTCAGGAAGTGTTGCTGGTATCGTCCCAAAATTATTTAGCTTTTCTTCCACACACCTTGTTGTTGGTATTGTGAAGTTGCACCAGAACAACTACACAACAGAGCAATAAACAACATTTAAAAAATTAAAAATGTTGAGCCTACAACATATTGGAGCAAATCGATACTAAACATGGCACTATAAACAGGCATGATACATCACAATATCATACTTAAAGGTGCTGTATGTAGGAATGACAGCTAGTGGTCGAAATGGGTACTGCAGTCCAAATTCAAAATATAGTTTGCACCCCCCTTTCCTCCTCAGACTCAACGCTCACAGGGGTTGCCAGTTTGAGGACACGCAACAGGAACGAGCACAATCGACAATGGAAGGCGAGGAGATTCACACACTGTAAGTTGATGAGTTGATTTATCCGCGTTTTAATGTGCTTCCGTTCGTAGAGATTTTTAGATGGATTCTGAGGCTTTTTAGGTCGGGTGGAATCTGCGATCTCTGACCCAGTTTGTTTGGTGGCTTCCATGGCAGCAATACGTTGTGTTTTCCACCAACTTGCAACCCGTGGTGTCGAAATACCATTGGGTAAACTGCCAACGTGTGTTATCCCACAGACCAAAACAAAAACAGACATTCCGACACGGACGCACATTTCAAAGTAAAATAACTGGCTGTAGCATTGCTTTTCAGAGAAACGAGTATGTGAACTCAGCATGTTACCTAAATATCTGCAAACATATTTTATGCTTTATTACAGTCAAAAACTTACATACAGCACCTTTAAGCATGTTGATAACTGCAGTTCTGTCATCAAGCTCTATCAACTCAAACCCATCAGTACTGACTAGTTAGGAAGCTTACTAAGTTTTGAAACACAACCAATATAACAAATCCATAGTAAAAAGTCCATGACATGTGCTCATGAAGTGTATTGTTATAATGCCATGGGTCAGTTATATTGAATATTCTATTATTTTCCTGAAAATGAAATAAGATAACATTCAAATATTCCAAATATCAAATATTTGAATTCTGTCTATGCTGAATATTCTATTGAAAATGTTTGAAATAAATATATTACAATTTTATTAATATTAAATAATCCATTTTATTTATGCTGAATATTCTCTACCATTTTATGACATGTTCTAAACATAAAATATTGCTGAACAATTAATTCATAAATAAATATTCAGTAACACTTTAATTTAGTGTCCGTGGGTGCATCTAGCTACTATAGTAAAAACTATAAATTATGCATAATTACATGAAACTAACCCTAAATCAAACCCTAGTCTAACCCCATGAAGTTAATCAATATTACTCAGGGCTTAAAAGTATAATTACATTCAAACAAGAGCACTAAAATAAAGTGTAACCATGCAGATGCGGAAACTTTAGGTTACAGTGTCCTTGTTAGATATGTTACATGTACCAGTAAATTATGCATAATTACATGCAACTGATCCTAAATCTACCCTAACCATATAGTAAAGCAGGGGTTTTCAAACTTGATGATGCCAAGGACCCCCAAATATTAAGAACCTTTTATGAGGGACCCCCTTCCTAAAATCCATCTATATATTTTAAAATTGGATATAGCCTACTTAATTATTTGTATAAGCAACTTTCACATTAAATGTATGTAAGGAGCTTACACACTGCGTTAAGAATACCGCCTTATACAACCCCAGGGACTATAGTGAGAAAAACAAAAACAGGTACAAATCAAACACATACAATTCTGGAAAGTACGCATATGGCAAGAAAAGAGAGAAACATTTAGAAATGAAATATTCAGTAGACTTTATCCATATATTTGCTTTGTCTTTTCATCCTCTGAAATTTTCTGGGGACCCCTTGGAACCTTCTGTTCAAAACCCCTGTAGTAAAGTGTATGTAGTTACTAAATATAACTCAGTACTTAAATATATAATCACACTGTAACAGAGCAGCATATGTAACCTTATAATAAAGTAAAACGCTTATGCTTAATTCTGCTGAATGTTCTTTTTTAAACATGTATTTGTTTAACATCATATATTTAATAACCAGTCGCTGTGATCAGATACTGCGATGTTTATCTCCTGGAGAACTCAGACGTGACGCAGACTGGATAAAGTGCGCTGCTATGAATGCAGAGATGTCTTCATTTATGACTGATAGCACTTGCATGACATGCAAACGGAACGATTGAGCCGATCGCTGTCAGAGATGACACATGTGCCACTGCTGATGCTGCAGTGATGCTGATGCTGCTGGAGGTGCTGATAGTGGAGGTGTTTGATAAACAAGCATCAGCAGCAGCACCACTGCGGACCTGCAGCGCATCACATCACACCATCCAGCTGAACTACAACGCAACACCGTCATCCTGACCTGATGCTCTTACACAGCTAACTGACACTATCAGTTGACATGATTTACATAAAGCCGAGGGCTATATCAAACTTGCATGGCGACTACTTGTTCAAATAACTCGCATTTACCTTTGAAAAGAAGAAAACAGGGGCTGTGAAATGGTGGCACTCGCTCCTCTTCCGTTTAAGTAATGCAGGGTTCACAGCAAACTTTGCGCGTGCATTCCTGTCACGACAAATTCCTTCTCCCACTTCGCTCGCGGTCAGTGTGGACGTGGTGCATGTAAACTAAGTTTTGTATGGGCACGATCACACTGTACATCACCTACAGGGCAAATGACACCTCTTTCCGCCAATCACTGAGACGCAGAGGCATAGCAACACTACGCTGATTGGGCAGAACACGAAACAACAACCAATCGTAAATTGGGCTGGTATCTGTACCTGCAACTCTGACTGAGTTTAGGCAGAACTTGTGTTTGAAAATCTCGTTTGTTCGACCAGTACAGTAGTGTTTCCTTGGAAGTAAAAGGTACAATATAGTCACTGTATTCATTCCGAGATGAAATTACCAAATACATATATCCTCCTGGGACCCAGAAAAAAAAGTGTTTTGAATTTAGTATTTTTTATGTCATTACATTGTTTAGAGCATAAGAAACAAATGGAAAAAAAACATTTTTGAAAAATTATATTTTATTCATGTTATGATGTGTACTCTGTAGTTGACAGCAGGACTCAGTTGTTAAAAAAAGGAAATTGCATGTATAGGCAAAAACAATGGGATTTATTTTTAATTCACCAATCAATTTTTAGGTTTCAGGTTTTTTAAACTTTATTTAAAGATGATTCTGAACTATGTTATGAAAGATATAATGAAATGCATTCATATACCATTTTACTTTATTAAATATGTGGGTAAAATGACAATACTTGGATTTTCCCATCCAATACAATGTATCTATTCACTGCATCTAATTTGCATATTAATGTATTCTTGGTGCAACATGTAATGAACAAAGAAGTGTAATAATGGGAGGAAAAATTGGCAACATTTTCATAATAATATCTAATATTTCATAGGAATATTGATATGTATATTGCACTGCAGATTGCATTTATAGTACCAATGTTTTTTATATTGCACTGCCGACTGTATTTATAGTACCAATGTTTACATTTGCATTTTGCACCGTACTTCTAACTGTAATATGCAACCACTTTCCACTGCACTTTTACACTTTCTTTTTTCGGATAGCTCTGTCCATAATTTATTGCACTACCCTAATCCACTGCTATTCCTCATATTAGCCTAACATATCATTATACCTCTATCTGTAAAATTCTGTTTATAGTAATAGCCATCTGTATATTATATTCATAGTACATATTCACCTGTAAATTCTGTTTATAGTAATAGCCATCTGTATATTTATTCACTGTACATATTCACCTGTAAATTCAGTTCTGCTTATAGTAATAACCGTCTCTCTATTTATACATATTTATATATATTCAGTACATTTCCATGTCCTGCACTTATGCAACCACTGTATATCCTGCACTTGCTGCTATTGCACTTCTGGTTAGACCTAAACTGCATTTCGTTGCCTTGTACTTGTACTTGTGTAATGACAATAAAGTTGAATCTAATCTAATCTAATCTAATCTAATCTAATATCTTTCCCTGTTCACTTGTTATGTCTCCAAAATGCCTGATAAACATGATTTAAATCCTGGCGTCCACTACAGTGGTCATTTATGAAATCAATGCCCTGTTTTGTAACAGAAAGTCATATTTTGATTAGAAACCCCATTATCCCATAACATTTTCCTGAGATGTTGATTTATAACAAACAATTTGAAAATTAATCAGATTTAAATTATAATTAAAAAATATGATCATATTTCCATAAGAGTGCTAAACATTAATGTCAGCCGTTTTTAAAGACCATGAAGAAGTTGTTGTCCTGGTGAAACCTCCAAACATTTGGTATCTCTGCAAAGCCCCGAATGTGCTCTTTACAGGACATCCAGACTGATTCTGGTTTTCATCCAGACTGATTTTTAGTGAGAGATTCACTAAAATATAACATCCACTACAGTGGACAAAAGTCTATTCTTGGGTCCCAGGAGGATATGTAAGTATATCGTTTATTTAAAACTTTGTAAACAATATTTTGAAGTAGGCCTACAGTCATTGGGGGATAACAGGAAATCGTATATCATCAAAGACGTAGATAAATGTACGGTTGTAGACGTCTTGGTGTGTTACATACATTATTCATATTTTGTTATTTCGTAGTACATGTGTAAAGTGACATATTTACACAGTGCTTATATTTCCAACATTTTGCATTGTTAGTTATCATAGAGCGCCCCCTTCTGGTCAAAATATGGTCAGGCACAGGCACTTAAAGGAATAGTTCACCCAAAAATGAACACACCGTCATCATTTACTCGCCCTCAAGTTGTTCCATTAAAACATTATTTGTTCTGCTGAACACAAAAGAAGATATTTTGAAGAATGTCAGTAATTAAACAGTTGATGGACCCCATTGACTTCCATAGTATTTTTTTTCCCTTACTATGAAAGTCAACGGGGTCCATCAACTGTTTAGTTCCCCATAGTCTTCAAGAAAAGAAAGAAATCCAGAAGTTTGGAACAATTCGAGGGTGAGTAAATGATTACAGAATTTTTGGATGAACTACCCCTTTAATGTGTCAAGAGGTTCATTTTTTTATTTACTGTTGGGTGTTTTGAAGAAAAATAATAATTTTATGAGCATTTGGAAAGTGTGCTTGAAGAGATATTCTAAAAGCCCTTCCATAGCCACAAAAGGCCCATAGTTTAATAAACACCCCAAAAAATGTATGGCATTACAAGCGTTTTATTGGGGCATTTAATTTCTTTGAGAGCACATAACACAAAGGCAAGAATTGTTTAAATTAATTTATAAAATATCTTTAATGGCAGTATATTCACAAATCCAAAACAAAACTGTGCTGCTGAAACCAAATAGGCTCTATAACTAGCTAATCTTTGAATTAATCTTTGTAGCATACCATCACTTAAAATTGAACAGTTCATTGAGTTCACACACAACAAATGAAAGTGGCTTGGAGAAAATATGAACCAGAAAATGAAACACAACACAAGGCTAAGAGCTACTAAATCCGTATATGCTTCACAAAACGGGGAAAAACATTTGAACTCCACAAATACTTCATTTAGGAGTTACTGTCATGTCAATTTTGAATGCATCCTGTATTTCATTAACTGTAAAACCACCAACATTTTTAAATTAAAATATTTTCCTGTACCAGTAAAAAGTACATTCAAGTCACATGACCACACACTTGTCTGTGACCCAGTTACACGCCCCCTCTTTCATCAGTGCAAGACATACACAACCAGTCAAAAGCTTGGACACACTTGACTGATTTAGATTTATTTTATTATTATATATAAATTTGTGCTTATTATATATTTTGAAGCAGCTTAAATATGAGCTTTGATATTGCATGGTACAATATTGCTGAAATAGTAATAATGAAGATTGAATTGGTGTCAAAAATTCTAACTGGTCATATATTAAGCTAAACACTTAGCATCTTTTAAGCCACAACATATCTTGAAATCGACAAATCAGAAGTTTTGTAAACAAATTTACAAACACAAACTATACACGTCAATCAAATCACAAAGTACTGAATAAACATTAAAATCTCCATTTCCCAATGATTATTGGTCTCTGAACAATCACATAATACACTCTTAAAAGTAGTGTTTATTTTCAGTGACTTGGAACAACTTCAGTAGCATCTGTATTGTCATTTTTAGACAATTAACTCTAGTGTTATTGCAGAAACTGATGCACAGCAAGTACCAGGATTTACATCCTCACACTGTGATGAAACAATCAACTGCAAGTCAATAATACAATGAAAGTGCCAGTAGGGTCATGACGAACATGACATCACCCTAATATGATAATGTGATAAGTCCTCCAGGTTTTCATCGAAAATGTGTATTGCTGTGAAGTTAAAGCTACAGAATGATTTCATGGCATCCAGTTTGCTTTAAAACGGCTCTGATGCTGATTGCAGATTAATGCAGAACTGATAACTGCCACTTCTACACTCATGGACATAAACATCAAAGTATTCTGGGTAATTAAAAGGCCCACTCAGAGGCCAAAGATCAGCGGGAAAGCATATCGGTTGTTTACTTTGGCCTTCAGTCTTATTTAAAGGTGGTAGAGTAGTTGTTGTTCTCCATGAACTCCTTTAGCTTGGTGGGATAGTCTGTCATGATTCCTGTAGCCCCAAGGTCAAAGGCACGTTTAAAGTCCTCGTCGTCGTTCAACACCCAGATATACACCTGTGGTTGGAAAGGAAAAAGCAAAGACCAGTTGAAAAGTCCCATGATGGCGTTCCAGACAAGAGCGAAATTCCATTCAAAGCTCCTGCCATCTGCTCACGCACATCATAACACTCGAAACAATGCTTACTCGTAAAGCACATGTGGTGTATGACCTAAATCTCATTTGAAGATTAGTACTCACCTGTATTCCTCTGGCTGTCAGATGATCGAATAGAGATTTTCTCATGAGGAGCCTGAAAATAATACATCCATATTATCATTCCTTTAAAATAAGTATGAGAATAAGATGGGTGGAGCTTGAGCGTTACGTTATGCTGTACTATCATCACTGAGGCCAGCATGGACAAAAACACTAAAGCAGGGTATTCCAGAAAGCAAGGTTAACTTACCATCACATATATCCCGAGCCAGTGTTGGGAAGGTTACTTTGGAAATGTAATGAGTTACAGATTACAAGTTACCCTATTTAAAATGTGCAGTGTAACTATTTCAATTACTTTATTAAAGTAATGTAACTGATTACTTTTCTAAATTTCTAACAAATGTTTTCAGCTGTTTATCATTTTCAAACATTCAACTTCTAAAAAACCGAGATATATTACATTCGAGTTATATTTAAGAGAAAACACACAATTCTAGATCATACTGTAGTAAAAACATGTTTTTCTTTTTACTGATATCAAAAAAATCTGCATACTATTCTTTTTACCACTATGTGTGTGTGAAGGGAAAATATTATACCATATAAGGCCTAAAACTGATTTCTCACTAACAGAAGAAAGAATAGATTCTAGTTTCATACTCAATGGCAACCCAAACAGACTTCCCCAGTCTAGCTGTCATAACATGCATGGTATTGTTTTGTTTTGTAATAAAGTTATATTCCTCCTAAAATAGTCAAAGTCGAGAAACGGGAAGCCTAAGTCAAAACGGGACAAACTAATAGAGAGATTTGTCCACTAGGTGGCGCTTCACTTGTTTGTTGTTCAGTACATACCAAAGATGCTCGATTGGATTGAGATCTGGGGATTTTGGAGGCCAAGCCAACGACTCAAACTCATTGTTGTGCTGCTCGAACCATTCCTGAACCATTTTTGCTTTGTTGCAGGGCACATTATCCTGCTGAAAGAAGCCACAGCCACCAGGGAATACCAATTCCATGAAAGGGTGTACATGGTCTGCAACAATGCTTAGGTAGGTGGTACGTGTCAAAGTAACATCCACATGGATGGCAGGACCCAAGGTTTCCCAGCAGAACATTGCCCAAAGCATCACTGCCTCCGCCGGCTTGCCATCTTCCCTTAGTGCATCCTGGTGCCATGTGTTCCCCAGGTAAGTGTCCCGGCCAGCCACGTGTTGTAAAAGAAAACGTGTTTCATCAGACGAGACCACCTTCTTCCATTGCACTGTGGTCCAGTTCTGAATCTCACATGCCCACTGTTGGCGCTTTCAGCTGTGGACAGGGGTCAGCATGGGCACCCTGACTGGTCTGCGGCTATGCAGCCTCATACACAACAAACTGAGATGCACTGTGTATTCTGACACCTTTCTATCAGAACCAGCATTAACTCTTTAGCAATTTGAGCTACAGTAGCTCGTCTGTTTGATTGGACCACACGGGCCAACATTCACTCCCCACGTGCATCAATGAGCCATGGCCGCCCATGACCATGTCGCCAGTTCACCACTGTTCCTCCCTTGGACCACTTTTGACAGATACTGACCACTGCAGACCGGGAACACCCCACAAGAGACGCAGTTTTGGAGATGCCCTGACCCAGTCGTCTAGCCATCACAATTTGGCCCTTGTCAAACTCGCTCAAATCCTTACGCTTGCCCATTTTTCCTGCTTCTAACACATCAACTTTAAGGGCAAAATGTTCACTTGCTGCCTAATATATCCCACCCACTATCAGGTGTCGTGATGAAAAGATAATCAGTGTTATTCCCTTTGTTATGCCTGATTGGTGTATGTACAGACAACATATTATCCTGCAAAATCTGTCACACCCACTGAAACCTCTTCAATAGGGCACGCATGAGCTTAATACCTCTGAAGTAAACTAACCTCCATTTAGGATAATCAACTTACTCTGAGTAAACTTACCTAGGTAAGTTGCACAACCTGCTTTCTGAAATACCCCTGAGGGAGTTAACTACTTTCAAGAAACAAAACTGTGTCAAGTATATTTTTAGGTAAAAGGCTCATTGAGGTTATAGTGTACATAAACTCACGTGTCTGCCACCCATGTTATGAAACGCTGACTCCGTCTTTGATCTTTCAGTCTACAAGAGAGAAAAGATATTTATCACTTTTCAAATTTCCAATGGAGAAAATGTCAAGCAAAGCACTAGTTCTATGAGTATCCAAAGTGCATCCTCTGTATGAAATTAAAAGAGCCTGAATCTTTTTTTTTTTTAATCCTGGAAGAAAAATAAATGACTGGAGAATGTATGTACGCGTGACTAAATTGCATATGTTCCTCACTTGGAAACGATTGAAGGCATCGGAATCTCCAGGAATTGTTCCTTGAGCGGGACGAAGGGCAGGAGGCCTGTGTAGAAAAGACCCAGTAACAGCAGCACTCTGTGCAAACTGAACAAGATTGGGATCTGTGGATTCTACGAAACAACCAGGAAAACATCAGACATTGACACTTTGCATACTTTTGTCGGAGTAGTTCACCAAAAACCAGTTTCACCTCTTTGTAACATTTCTTAACGATTTGATTGCTGGAGTTTCCCCAGATGGTCAAATGCTCTCTCTTGTATCGGATGACCAGCTCGGACACCTGACGGAAAAAAGGTAAAATTCTATTTAGCTTCTGAGAGACTTGTCTCACTAACATGATTAATTTTAGTGGTGACAAACAGCTGCACAGACAGAGGATTCAAGGAAATGAAATATGAGCAGGACAGCAGGGTCATCACACCTTCTTGATGAGGGTGTCATTGTTGACCTTGATGTCGATGTTTACAGGGGTGTTTGGGAAAGCTTCAAACACGTCTCTCAGCAGAGGGATGCGTTTGTCATCTCCTCCTTCACAGTAGCACTCTGAAATACAGGAGTCATGTAATAACCGGAAGGACATAAATGTCATAGTTACCATTGAATGTATGCAAAACATGTTAACAGTGGCTAGTTTCAAATATGTATAAAGCATCCGTTTTGCAATTTGAGTGAAAAGTTGAACCCGATATGTTCAAATAGGGTGGCCATTTCGATAACACCAAAAATGAGGACACTTTGCGGAATTTAGTGAGGCAAGAATAATAGCATAGGACTCTGGTGTACTCACAACTACAATACAATTTTGTCCATCATATCGATGGTATCATGATACAGTGATTCTGCAATAGCCTACTCTATTCATAGCCAGACAAATTTGATCTACGATATATCTTGACGTAGACCTATGTGTAACAAAAGTGTTTGTTAACAGTATTTGTATTTATTCAAGACATTGTGATGTCTGTTTCAAAAACTGACCACTGAGATGAACCCGTCTTGCAAAGTGCACAGTGCCTGAAACCATCACATTTCTGGACTTCTGGAAATAACAGAAATGCATAAATAAACAAAATAATGAATGCGAAAAATAAATACACATTTCAGTTCTTAACAAAGAGGTTCACCCTCTGCAGCAGCTCAGGCAGCTTTTTGTCTGAAATGTGTATTTATTTATTTTTCACATTCATATTTGTTTATTTATGCTTTTCTGTTATTTGCAGAAGTCCAGAAATGTAATGTTTTCTGATTATTTGGTTATGTATTTCTGTATGACTGGTGATGCTTGACTGCATGATTATGATAGATTTTACAAAGCTCTGCAGGCTCGTCGGTCACTCTTATGATTTTACGTGCTGGCATGTCGGTCAATGGCAGCTTTCCCATGACTACCAACGTCCACTTCACAGCGACACGGTGCGCTTTTTTATATAAATGTATGCTCTTTTGTCCATTCCGGATTAAATGAGGTCTGAGTGTCTGACATTTAGGTATGAAATGAAGTAGCCAGCACATCGTGGAGGCTTGTTTACGTTTTTAACCAATGATATATCAGATATTAATTTGACACCACTTTCAGCCAATCATTTGTTTGACCAGAGATCTTACGGCATTATACGCTATGCTGCTGCATCCCAATAAAGATTCTAGAGCGTGTTTTTATAGGCCGATTCAGCGCAACTCCAAAAAGGAGGACAAATGAGTGTCCGGCTTGAGCTTAAAATCCGGACTGTCCGGCCAAAATCCGGATGTATGGCCACCCTAATTTCATAATGTCTTTAGTTTGCACATCTCCCTTTTGCTTTAATTACAGCTGCACTCAAACTGCATAAATTCCACAAGTTTGTCATTTTAAAATATTATAATCATGTTATCCTGCGTGATTTTGAGAAGAGTTTGTGCTTTAATGGAGGCACATGCTTCAATCGGACCATCTATACATGATATTCACATGATCAGTTACAAATTGGCTCACATTTGATTAGGGACAGAAATAGTGAAGAAAGAAACATACATATAATATTTTCCCCCTCTACAGGCTACATATTAGTAACACTTCAGGGTCAATGGGAATCTACTTGATTTATCGACCTTAAATCAAATGAACACTCACCTCGTTTGAAAGTCACCCCGAGCTTACAAAGGTAAGGTGGAAGCTCCTAAGAAACACACATAAACACTTTTACATCACAGCATATATGAATATATTGACATAAGAGTTTTATGTCTGCAACAAATTAGTCAAGCACACTTGAAACATTTGAAGTTTCTCCACTCACAGCGTAAGCCACATCAGCGATGTATGCGTTAATGCCAGTCGACCTCTTCAGGTTGGAATCATGCAATACCACCACCTGCTCATCCTTGGTCAAATGACAGTCCAGCTCCAACATGTCAGTGCCCAGTTTTACAGCGCTGAGGAAGTAGAATACATACAACCGATGAGTTAAGGAAGCATTTGTCCATAAATTGACATTTCATCCAGATCATGTGTGTACATGCATGTACTTACAGTGTACTCATTTAAGAAAATACTGGGTAATAGAGGGTATGCACGTGACGTCACTGTCGTAACTGCAGTTACGCTCACTGAGTGGCAAAAAGACTGAGTGGCAGCATTTGTTTTCAGTGTGAATGCCGCGAAAGACACACACCAGCAAAAACGGGAACAAGCTTTGAGATTGACTGTACTAATAGATTTGACAAGAAATCCGAGGTGTAGTTTTACAGACTGCCGAAAGCTACAGAAAAGAGAAGCAAATGGATCGCTGCAATTCACAGACACAACTGGACTCCAGACAGTGAAACATGGATTTTTTTATCATTTTGTCTCAATATGTTGAATTTTGGGGTAGAATCATACCCTAATATTGACAACTCATCAGTTAAATATTTACCATCTTATATTCTGCATAATTGGATGTTTTTAAATAAACATTGACAAAAACTATGAAAGTTTTAGGGCTGGACAAAATGACAATATATAACATTGATATAAGTGATCACCCGGATTTAGTCCTTCCTATATTATTCCTGGCGTTGAAATTAGGCTCAAATAAATGTCAGGAAACATGATCCTGGCTGCAATATCCATGGATTACTAGATGTTGGGTAAGTTGTAAGGAACACTATATGGAGTTCAGACTTTAGTTTAAACGCATAATAATTTGTTTTACTCGCGTTTTCACAGTTTCCCCTATTAAATCCTGTAGCTCTTCTGCCACTCAGTCCAGCTGAGGGGGCGTGTTCCGGCGGGAAAGTGACATCAATGCATACCCTCTATATTAGCGGTTAAGGTTAGGTTTAGGTGTAGGTTCAGGGATAGTACTTAGTTATTACCCAGTTATTGTAATTAATTACTGTAATAAGTATGCTGTATGTACATGTGGAACAGGATTGTAAAATATGGTAAAGTGCTACTAATATGTTTGCACAATTTATTCATCACTTGACGATGCCACTTAGAGGAAGGATGAAACATTTGGAAAGGAGGAAAAAAACACTCCAGATACTTCTGAATTCCACACGATCAAGTACACTAAAATTAACTAAGCATGCTAGGTTTTACTACAGTCACACTCATCAATGCAAATCCAAGCAATAAACAGCAGCCCATTGATAAACTCACTGGTTGAAGGCTTCCATTGTGTTCTCCAAGTTCTCACCAGCCCCTGAAGATGAAGAAAAACAATAAGTATCAGGACAAAATGTATTTTGTAGCAGCAGTGCTCCATGTTTGCTCACAACATTGATTTTGGTAGTAAAATAAATACTTTAGGTGATGTTTACATTCAGACTTTATGTAGTTTCTACAGTATTCCAGGGTTCACAGTCCACACTCCAGTGCAGTCAATAAAGACCAGTATCAAGTCAATGATGAACCCTCTGAACCAACACTGGCATGAAGGGTTTGCGAAATCGATCTTATATCCCTAATTTAACATAATCCAGATTTTTCAACCAAGAAGGATGGATGCTTACTTCAGGTCCTGGTGAGACAAGGGCGTGATAAGGCTCCAAGACTTTTTTTATTGATGGTAATCTAATGTCATTTCAACAAATTATGGATAAATCAAAACTTCTAAAGTCAGATTTTTAGCAAATTAGGCATGAGAAGCACAACAAAGGATAATCTTGAAATATTTCCAGTTGAGAAATTACTTTTTCCAAGAGACCTGGAAAACATTTATTAGACTTTTTTTTTGTTATAATTCTTTATGTGATCGAACTGGCACAGACACAGAGGATTTGAAAATTATGGGAAGGCGAGTTGTTAGTTCCAATTGATGAGGATTTTTTGGGACAAAGTATGGAAAAACGCTAAAACAATATCGGTGTCTGCAATCGTACAAAAGCAATTCAGCTGAAGAAATTACATAGATTACATACACCGATCCGGCAAAACAGGTCAAGTGAATAACACTGATTATCTCTTCATCACGGCACCTGTTAGTGGGTGGGATATATTAGGCAGCAAGTGAACATTTTGTCCTCAAAGTTGATGTGATAGAAGCAGGAAAAATGGGCAAGCGAAAGGATTTGAGTGAGTTTGACAAGGGCCAAATTGTGAGGGCTAAACGACTGGGTCAGAGCATCTCCAAAACTGCAGCTCTTGTGGGGTGTTCCCGGTCTGCAGTGGTCAGTGTCTATCAAAAGTGGTCCAAGGAAGGAACAGTGGTGAACCGGCGACAGGGTCATGGGCGGCCAAGGCTCATTGATTCACGTGGGGAGCGAAGGCTGGCCCGTGTAGTCCGATCAAACAGACGAGCTACTTGACATAAACTGTAAACTTCCTCAAATCTGATTGGTTGATTGGAATGTTGTTCCAGGATCAACAAAGATGCTGATCCAGGAAGATGGTATGCTTGGTGAAATCATGTTCACCTACTGGGCCAAACTTCTGTGGCTAATAGAAGACTTTTCAATATATGACTTTGACAGGACGGGAAAAGCATTATTTTGCTGTGCCGGTGTATAATTGATAAACCCCATCTGTGAAAAGATGGCATAAAGTGTTAATGTAACCGATACCACTGTAATACCTCACATGTGGAATCCACTCAAAACAGACATTTTTCGCAAAATATGGGAGCCATTTGTAAATTATTTGGACCCCAGGGACACAGACATTATATTGTTTGGATTTCACAGATGTGAGTGCTTTGTATATCGATCATGTGAGCTAATGTGTTGAAATTGAAGTTTGTACCTTCTGAGATGGGTGTTCCTTTATGGCTTTTATAGTCAGCAATCTTATGAATGTAACCCTAAGGTTTCTCAAAACCTAAGCTTCCTACATTGTCAGCATAGTGTACATCACAGATCATTGGGTTTTGTTTTGACTTGACTACAAATAAAAAAAAGTGACTGGATAAAACAAAACAAAAAAAGCTGTATAGCCTATTTGTCCACTCACCGCCGCGGTGTGAGATGTGTCTGCTCCGGAAGGCTTCTCTCTTTCGCCGGTGCAGCAGTGAAGGACACTTCAGCAGTAACGCCGAGGTTAGCACATATCCGGTAACCGTGGATAAAACATAAACCGCGGTGCTCATTTTTACTTTTAGCAATAGGACAAACAAGTCAGTCCTGTGAAGCAACTTATATGACTACAAGTTCATTGAAAAGTGACGTAGAACGCGACAGTCTCTTCTGGAGTCAACACACACACACACACACACCGGTCAGTATCATCCAGCACCTCTGGCCAGCCGCCGTGCTGCCGCTCTCAATCACCGATTAGAGGAAAGCCGAGAGACGCTCTTAAGGCAGAACATATAGTATCGGTCAGATTAGAGCCTGCCTTAGTCGTACCGTCATGCATTTCTTTGTAAACCCACCCATAGTCCTGCAGTCCAATATGACATGACAGGCCATCCCCCTGCGCAGTTTAAATATTGCTTGGGTCAATAATAATACTACGGTCGCATGAACGCGCATGCGCAAGTACGAGCATTGTACGTCATCCCAAGTACGACGCGAGTGAACGCAAGAGGATGCCAATGGACAACTTTCGGATCACATTCAGCTGAAAACGCGTTAAGTAAACAAATAAACATTTTCTTTATTAAAAGCGAACAAGGTGGATCAAGAAGGCGATCAAGATTCAGTGTTAGTCCAGTTGGGTAGTGCACAAATTAAATAATACTGTTACCCAAGTGATAAAAGCACCACATTTTACATGAAGCTTCTTTAGGACCTCCTGCATGATTTCAGCCTAGGAGCCCAGCTGAAATACTGAAATTTAGTGTCAAATCACTTAAAAAAAAAAACAATATTCATTAAAAACGTTTTTAGTTTTTTTTCCCTCTCAAGGAAAACTATCAGGGTAATGGCCTTTTAAGACCACTGAATAAGCTTCCTTTTGTTAATTTGTGCTTAGGCCAGTAGATCTTCCAAATTGTAGGTGTAAAATAGAGTGCCAAGACACCTTATTCCTCAAAAATCCTCACAAGACCCTGTATAATATAGGCGGAATTATTAAAAAAGGCAGCACAAAATGCTTAAATGTTAAGAGATCTTGGTTTTCTATTTTATTTTTCAATTCAACTAGGTCATTCATATAGCTATCTACTTAATTCAGTTTGGTCATTAGTTGTATATTAGGTTGCATCACATCACATTACATCCTATTTGTCTGTGACAGTACACAGTAAAATGTTCAATTGGAGGCCTGAATTTGTTTTACAGTGCAACTAAACTCTATTTTGGGAATGATGGAACTGCTTGCAATTTTGCTTCACATTCTGCTTCTTGACACAAATCTTGCCACCTAAAGTTGAACAATTCAAAACTTATGAAAGCGACAAAGAAGAACGTGTGGAATGCTGTTGAATCTGGAGGGGGAAAGCCAATGAAACGCCAACGACTGGATGTTCGAAAGTGCTTGTTCTGTGAGGGTGGCATAGATCAAGGTGCTCTCCATGAAGTATCATGGAGGCGTATCATGAAGTATCAAAAAGCATTAACTTAAGTTTTCAGTTTGTTCTGTTATTCCTAGTTTATGTTGCCCCCTCGTGTGTTTTGGTTTGTATTTATGTTTGATTTGGTTAATAAACCCTTATTCCTGCACTTGAGTCCTCGCACTAGTTTTCTCCTTGTCTGTGACGTGACAATAATATATAGCCTATATACACACAAACACGTAGTTTATCTAACAGTCTCAGAAACAAACAAAAACAAAACATAGGGATGAGGTCAAATAAAATTTTATGAATGTTGTTTAATTTGAATTAATATCTAGGGCCTAAATAAATAAAAACTGATTTGCGTTATTTTGCAATTTTCTAATAGCATACAAATAAACAAAAATATATGTGTATATATAAAGTTGGCATATATAAACAACAGTTTAGGACCCAAGACCAGATGTTAATGAAGACCAACAAGAGTCAGGAGTGCCATTAATTAAATAAAAAAAAAAAATGTTTTACTGAAGAATAGTTTCATCAACCGAAACCAGCTTCAAGTCTCACAAGGAGTTAATAGGCCGCACTCGCATTCATACATTTTACACAGCAAGTATACTCTTTTCCAAGGTTTTAGATTAGCCTACATTGTTTCTGATTGGCTAAGAGAAAATAGATAGTCATAGTAAATTTCCACACAACAGCTGATAATCAGATGCATGTCTCCATAGATCAACTGTTGATGCTTTCACCCCGGATTTAGGCACGTAGTGACCTTCCAGGTTGGGAGAAGGTGCTAGCTTGTCCAGAACAACATAACGTCACTCTCCCTATATGCCTGTAATCCACCTTCAGTACTGAACTGTAACACAGAATACTAGCGCACATATACACAGCTTCTCCAAGGTTGGAGTTGGTTGAGCGTCAACTGAAAACAACATATTTCTCTAAAACATACAGATAAGATGTTCTTGTCCTCAGAGAGAAGTAGCATACAGGCAATATTCATCTTTATTCTTCAGTGTTTCAGTAAAAAGAAATTATATTAATGAAAGACAAATCCATATTTCATCTCTGGAAAATATAGTTTATCTAACATAGGACTCACAAACAAACAAAACAAGTTTATGTCTGCTTTAAAAAATAACAAATAAATGGGACACTAAAGTGTACAATATTCATTGAAAGTTCCTATAATACATGACCAGGCAGTTTAAATAAATTGTTGAAACAAAATTCTCTACGTAAATACTTCTATAAGGTATGAAAGGTGTTATCTCTCGGTTAAAGTTCAAGTTCTGATTGTTTCAGCTGTTCATCAATGGAATTTATGAGGGATTATTGGATTATGCGACTAAGGCATGAGATTTTAGAGTATATGAATCGACTCTATGTATTCTCGAGTATAATACTGGTTTAGATGTGCAATGAAGTTTCTGTAATAAACACAATTTCACATTATTTTTCATATGTCAGAATTCACAGTGTTGTAACCCTGAGCCCTTCCCATAAAGTGCAGGCAACCAAGTGTGTCAAAGGTCAGTCAAGTTGGTCTGTCAAAGTTCACTACAAAGTTCATGCCTATATTGCAATCGCTAAGAAATAAGAGATACGACGAAGATTGTCAATTGAAATGATTCTAAACTGAAGCTCTCTTTAAAGACGGCATAGGAATCTGCATTTCTGTTTCCATCACAGTTCGTTTTACTGCATTTACCTAGTCATCCAAGAAAGAGAAATCTGGTTAGTTTAACTGAGCAGTGGTAACTGATAAAGTTTTACATGTCGCCATCACTCGCAACAGCCCTTCAAGAATGCAAGAGTCAGGAGGAAGAATTACAGCAGCTTCAGGTAGGATGTTATTATCTTTCTGAACCTGTTCTTGCCCAAAAGATTCAGGCCATACAAAACAACTGAACTTTTCTGTTGAAATCAAACATTTCTGTGTCCAGGAGACCCATCGACTTTACCTGCTGAAGTTAGAGGAAGTCTCCAAACTTCAAAAAAGCTTTGCTGCCGCCATAGCTCGACAGAAAAAGAATTTAAAGGAGAATTTAAAGTCTTTGTCTAAGTAAATAAATGTGTTTTTATTTTCTTTATGATCTGTTATGCTGATGATTGTAGATTTTCTGTCATGCTGAGATTTTCTGCTCTGAATTATAGAGTTGATAAAGGACTGACTGAAGAGGAGAAGAATGAGGTTAAGGAGGTCAAAGATCACATTCAAAATATGCCAAGCCTAATCTTTCAAATGGAAGCATTTCTTCCTAAGAAAAATGGGTAAGAATATTAAATGAGTCCGTTTTGCAAGGTTAGCTCTGCAGTTACTAGTTGCATGTTATTTTTGCTTGTCTTTTCAAGGCTTTATCTCAGTCTTGTCCTTGGGAGTGTGAATGTCAACCTTCCAAGCAAAGAGGCAAAGTAAGCACCAAAAAAAGATCTACTGAAATATATTTAAAAGATATACAGTATCAATAACATGGTAACTTTATGCACACTACAAAAAATGAAAATCTCAAACAAAATACATTTATTTTTCATAGTATATTGAGGCTTGTTTTGAGAGTACAGTATATTGCCAAACGTTTTGGGACGCCTGCCTTTACATGCACATGAACTTTAATGGCATCCCATTCTTAATCCGTAGGGCTTAATATGGAGTTGGCCCACCCTTTTCAGCTATCAACTCTTCTGGAAAGGCTTTCCACAAGGTTTAGGAGTGTGTTTATGGGAATCTTTGACCATTCTTCTAGAAGCGCATTTGTGAGGTCAGCCTCACAAATGCATGTTTGATTAGAAGGCCTGGCTCCCAGTCTCCGCTCTAATTCATCCCAAAGGTGTTGTATCAGGTTGAGGTCAGGAATCCACACCAAACTCGCTCATCCATGTCTTTATGGTCCTTGCTTTGTGCACTGGTGTGCAGTCATGTTGGAACAGGAAGGGGCCATCCGTCACTCCAGAGCAAACGTCTCCACTGCTCTAGAGTCCAGTGGCGGCTTGCTTTAAACCACTGCGTACATTGCACTTGGTGATGTAAGGCTTGTATGCAGCTGCTAGGCCATGGAAACCCATTCCATGAAGCTCTCTACACACTGTTCTTGAGCTAATCTGAAGGCCACACAAAGTTTGGAGGTCTGTAGCTATTGACTCTCTTCTGCACAGTGCGCCTCAGCATACGCTGACCCCACTCTGTGATTTTACGTGGCCTACCACTTCGTGGCTGAGTTGCTGTTGTTCCCATTTGCTTCCACTTTGTTATAATACCACTAACAGTTGACCGTGGAATATTTAGTAGTGAGGACATTTCACGAATAGACTTGGACAGATGGCAACCTATTACGGTACCACGCTTGAATTCACTGAGCACCTGACAGCGACCCATTCTTTAACCGATGTTTGTAGAAGTGTCTGCATGCCTAGGTGCTTGATTTTATACACCTGTGGCCATGGAAGTGATTAGAATTCAATGATTTGGAGGGGTGTCACAATACGTTTGGCAATATAGTCTATGTCGAATTAAGCTATCTTACACCTTTGGCAAATAATGTTTGTGTTATCAATTAAAAAATAAATGTATACATGTTAAAAAAATTACTTATTTATAGTTACTTTCATTATTCAAGTCTTAAAACACTTAGAATATGCTTACAACAAAAATGTACACAATTTTGCTTCTCAGTTCATTTTCTTTTTATGCCTGTACCCTTTTTAATGTAGATCTGAATACAAAGATGAGTATGAAAGGTTCAAGCTGTATGTGACCATGATTCTGTTACTGCTGACCTTCATATGTCGCTTCTTCATCAGCTATAGGTGAGCCTGAGTTCACACAGGTCTATCTGACAAGCCTTCCTTCGCATCGCATTTCATGCCTGACTTTGTTGTGTGTCTTTAGAGTTTTTGATGCCCTTCTTAACTTCCTGTTGGTTTGGTACTATTGCACCCTGACAATCCGTGAAAGCGTCCTCATCAGCAATGGATCCAGGTCAGAAACTGTCAGATGAAACTATGTGAGAGACTTTTCTGGTTTGAAGATGTGGCATTGCTGCTGTCACACGAGAAAAGTTCAATGATGGATTTAATAAGCGCTCTCAAGGACCTACTCACTCTGGCTCGTCTCTACAACCGTGTGTGCTTTGAATTTTCTTTTTAGGATTAAAGGCTGGTGGGTTTTCCACCACTACATTTCCACCTTTCTGTCTGGTGTCATGCTAACCTGGTGAGTCATTTCAGACTATTAATTTCAGACCAGTTTTACTGTCCTTCAAAGTTATCATACATTTCCATTCCCATTATATTTCTGTAATGTGATGTATACTTTTGATACAGGATTGTAAATTGTGAATCGATTGGATCAAAGCGGGCATTTCCATATCCAATAGCCTGCGTGGCCAAAGCGACACCAGTGAAAAAGAAAAGATAATGAAAAGAAGAAATCGTTTTTACATCTTAATTAAAGATTACAAAGGTGTTATTGATAACTAAAACTGAAACCAGTACTATTAAATAAAGTTGCAATAAAGCTGAATTAAAAAAAATATATATAATAATAATTATTATATATATATATATATATATATATATATATATATATATATATATATATATATATATATATATATATATATATATATATATATATATATATATATATACAGTGAGGAAAATAAGTATTTGAACCCCCTGCTATTTTGCAAGTTCTCCCACTTGGAAATCATATAGGGGTCTGAAATTGTCATCGTAGGTGCATGCCCACTGTGAGAGACATAATCTAAAAAAACTAAATCCAGAAATCACAATATATGATTTTTTAACTATTTATTTGTATGATACAGCTGCAAATAAGTATTTGAACACCTGTCTATCAGCTAGAATTCTGACCCTCAAAGACCTGTTAGTCTGCCTTTAAAATGTCCACCTCCACTCCATTTATTATCCTAAATTAGATGCACCTGTTTGAGGTCGTTAGCTGCATAAAGACACCTGTCCACCCCATACAATCAGTAATAATCCAACTACTAACATGGCCAAGAACAAAGAGCTGTCCAAAGACGCTAGAGACAAAATTGTACACCTCCACAAGGCTGGAAAGGGCTACGGGGAAATTGCCAAGCAGCTTGGTGAAAAAAGGTCCACTGTTGGAGCAATCATTAGAAAATGGAAGAAGCTAAACATGACTGTCAATCTCCCTCGGACTGGGGCTCCATGCAAGATCTCACCTCGTGGGGTCTCAATGATCCTAAGAAAGGTGAGAAATCAGCCCAGAACTACACAGGAGGAGCTGGTCAATGACCTGAAAAGAGCTGGGACCACCGTTTCCAAGGTTACTGTTGGTAATACACTAAGACGTCACGGTTTGAAATCATGCATGGCACGGAAGGTTCCCCTGCTTAAACCAGCACATGTCAAGGCCCGTCTTAAGTTTGCCAATGACCATTTAGATGATCCAGAGGGGTCATGGGAGAAAGTCATGTGGTCAGACGAGACCAAAATAGAACTTTTTGGTCATAATTCCACTAAATGTGTTTGGAGGAAGAAGAATGATGAGTACCATCCCAAGAACACCATCCCTACTGTGAAGCATGGGGGTGGTAGAATCATGCTTTGGGGGTGTTTTTCTGCACATGGGACAGGGTGACTGCACTGTATTAAGGAGAGGATGACCGGGGCCATGTATTGCGAGAATTTGGGTAACAACCTCCTTCCCTCAGTTAGAGCATTGAAGATGGGTCGAGGCTGGGTCTTCCAACATGACAATGACCCGAAGCACACAGCCAAGATAACCAAGGAGTGGCTCTGTAAGAAGCATATCAAGGTTCTGGCGTGGCCTAGCCAGTCTCCAGACCTAAACCCAATAGAGAATCTTTGGAGGGAGCTCAAACTCCGTGTTTCTCAGCGACAGGCCAGAAACCTGACTGATCTAGAGAAGATCTGTGTGGAGGAGTGGGCCAAAATCCCTCCTGCAGTGTGTGCAAACCTGGTGAAAAACTACAGGAAATGTTTGACCTCTGTAATTGCAAACAAAGGCTACTGTACTAAATATTAACATTGATTTTCTCAGGTGTTCAAATACTTATTTGCAGCTGTATCATACAAATAAATAGTTAAAAAAATCACACATTGTGATTTCTGGATTTTTTTTTTAGATAATGTCTCTCACAGTGGGCATGCACCTACGATGACAATTTCAGACCCCTCCATGATTTCCAAGTGGCAAAATAGCAGGGTGTTCAAATACTTATTTTCCTCACTGTATATATATATATATATATATATATATATATATATATATATACTGTACACACACACACATATATTTACAAAATTTTATGATAGATGCAATTAATTGAGATTAATCGATTTGACAGCATTAATTATATATTTTTTATAAATAATGGTAACCAAAGTTAAAATGCAATATTTGCAGATTTCTTGTTACATCTGAAATTGGTTGTTTGTCATGTTTTAATGCATTACATAACATAAGTATTATAGATTATAATGAGGTTACAATTCTATTAATGCATTAAAATACTTTTATAATGCATCATATATAAAGGCTTTAAGTGTTGCAGAAAATAAAAAATAAATATTTGACAATATTGACATTAAAAACAACATTTTTAAATTTTGCCATATAGAAACTAACTGAAAAAAAATATTAAGCTGAAATGCTAAACAAACTAATATAACTCAACAAAATGCCTAAACCTTAAATTAAAATTAAAATGAACACTGAAAAGCTAATTTAAAATATGAATAGTATATAATAGTATAGTATATAAATATGATACAGAAATAACATGTTTTATTTGGAATAAATGAAACTCTGGAAATCTTGCACATTGAATTCAGGAATAAGCAGAAGTTTATATTGATATTAAATGCATCACCACTAAAACAATGAACGATGATTTGATTTATGATGATGAATGATTTATGAATCAGTGAATTGCAATTACAGTTGATTTGCCCTCAAACAACAACAATGTTATTGTATATGTATATGTATATGTAGGCCAGATGGTGAAACATACCAGTCTTTCAGGAACCAATTTCTGGCCTATTGTTTGTATCAAAGTAAGTTACAAACCCTACATATAAAAATACCAACACTGCAATATTGAGAGATTTTGAAGGCAAATGTATCACTTTCTCTTTTAGGCTTTGTGCAGTGTCTTCAGTACTACTATCAAAGTGGGTGTCTCTACAGGCTAAAAGCACTAGGGGAAAGACACAACTTGGATTTGACTGTTGGTAAGGATTTCGGAGTTTAAGTAAAAAGTTGTATATAACTTTAAACAGCTTTAAACACTCTTTTTGTTTAAACAGAGGGATTTCAGTCGTGGATGTGGCGGGGACTGACATTTCTTCTTCCCTTTCTCTTCCTGGGTCATGTAAGTATTTGTCCTTTTAGAATATTAATATATTCAAAGCATAATCAGTCAGATTTTAAAGATTAATTCTTTGAAAATGGAACAGCTTATGGTGTATATCTTGGTGAACCCTGAATGTTGTCTGTGTCACAGTTCTGGCAGCTTTGGAACAGTATTTCCCTGTTCAGAATGGCTCAGCTTCCTCAATGTAAAGAATGGCAGGTCAGTGTTGTTTTTGTACATCTTTCCACAACATCACACCAACAAAGTGATCAAATAAGCCAAATTCAGTCACATACTTATGAATAAATCTGTTGAAAGTGTGATTTATGAAGTTGCAATTTTCTTATATCTAATATCTTCACCTCTTTTTACCATAGGTGTCCATGTGTGGCTTCTGCTTTTTGATTCTTTTTGCAGGAAATTTTTTCACTACACTTGCAGTTGTTCGTCACAAGCGCAAAACCCAGCAAAAAAACAAGAGTCAGTAATTTTTACGAGCGTTTCATGTAAAAATGTCAATGAAAACAACAGACTCTCCCATAGTTATTTTTGCAAAATAAGCAAATTTAAGTTAATAATGGACCTTGCACAAAAATCTTTGACTAAGAAAATCAAAAAGTCTTTCTTTTTTAAAATTATTATTAACTTTGAACATGCAGACTGTGTTTTGTTTTTAATAAAGGAGGACAAAGTGGGATGTTGAACAATCTGTAATAAAGTTGTTTGTATTTAAGTGAAATTTCTAAACTTGAATAAACTATAATGAAAGTGTTATTTGTTTTATGTGAAATACGTTCTTATAAGTAAGTACTTATAAGTACTATAAGTACTTATTTCAATAACAATAATGTTAACAACAACAATAATAGTGCTTTATTGGTTTTATATAGGCCTAATATAAATAAATTATGTGCATTACTGATTCAACCAATGAACTCTCATTTAACCTACACCAATTGTAGTAGTAGTAGTAGTAGTAGTAGTAGTAGGCTAATAATAATGTATTATTTATCACATGATTTAAATATATTATGTACGTATTATTATGATGAATAATTCAACCAGTTAAAGCTCAAATGGAAGTGAAATGACCTGAGATGACCTCATTTTCCCAGCATTCCTGTCATAACAATATGGCGGCGTCCTTCGACATGCAGCAGTAAAGTGAGCCAGTCGTTTATATGCGACATATGAAGTTGGATTTTTAGCTGGCTTATGTTATAGATTTATAAACAGTACTGTCTTGTTTGTTAGACCAAAGAAAATGTTGTTTTTAGCTGTGTTTTCGGGTCTGGTGTATTGTACAGTCGGCGCTGAGATGTCAGGTGGGTTTATTTTGAAGCGCATGGCTAATAATAACCCATATAATATGATTTAGATTAAACTGCTAAATATATAAAAGTGTAGCCATGCTCAAAAATTGTGCACATGCAGTTTTGCACGGTTAGGTTGTGTTTCAAAACCTAGTGAGATCCCTACCTTCTTTATCAGTCTCGGAGGGTTTTTACGCGGCTATAATGGTAAACAATGCTGTTTAGGCAGGCAGCTTACTAGGTTTTGAGACACAGTCATTGTTCCATGTCGATTGTCTATCTATCTCATCAAAATAACAAATGTCGCTTATTGTGTGCTTGCATCATTCTCGACACGTCAAGTGCTATTAGTTTGCGCAAACTGTATTTGCTTGCATTCACAGGTACTTTGAATGATGTTTGGGTTTACACCGAGAGTTACCTGTTGTCTGTGTGGCAGAACAGGTTTTATGTGTACACCACTGCCGCTGTTCTCACAGGAGTCTGGTTTATTGTCAACATGCTATTCAAAGAGGTAATTGTGTTTACGCTTAAAGATTTTCTGCTACTTAAAGCCAAGGGATAGTTCAGCCAAAAATTAAAATGCTGTCATTTACTCACCCTCAAGTTGTTCCAAACCTGTATGAATTTCTTTCTTCTGCTGAACACAAAAGATGATGTTTTGAAGAATATGGGGAACCGAACAGTTGATGAGCCCCATTGACTTCCACAGTGTGGAAAAAAAGTACTATGGAAGTCAGAGGGGCCCATGCTTTTTGGTTTCCAACATTCTTCAAAATATCAATTTTTGAGTTTAGCAGAAGGAAATTCATACTGGTTTGAAACAACTTTAGGGTGAGTAAATAATGACAGAAGTAATTTTTAGCTGAACTATCCCTTCAATGTCATTATGTTTTGCCTTGTAGTTTCTAATGAACGAACAACATAATATATTCTTTTTCTTTTATAGAAAAAAACGGTCAGCCCTGTTAATCCATCGCTATATAAATCTGTGAAAAAGGAGGAACTTTCACCTGAAACAGAAAAAGACATTCATGTTTCTGGGGTCAAAGTCTTCTATGGATCACAGACAGGAACAGCAAAGGTTTGTATACATTCACACACACAAGTTGCAATTTGCAAGAATAAGTATGTAAACCCCTCGCAGAAAATGTGAAAGCATACAAAATGCATGTTATTTTTTTAATACTGTCCTGAATAAGATATTTTATATATTCTCCACAAGACAAAAAATAGCTGAATTAATTCAAATGACCCTGTTCAAAAGTTTATGAACCCTTGATTCTTAAAGAGTGTCGTTACCTGGATGATCCATCCATCCATCATCTTCTGCTTATCCGGAGCCGGGTCGCGGGGGCAACAGTCTAAGCAGAGACGCCCAGACTTCCCTCTCTCTAGCCACTTCCTCTCTCACACTTGCCTCTTCCGGGGGAACTCGGAGGCGTTTCCAGACCAGCTGTGAGACATAATCCCTCCAGTATATCCTAGGTCTTCCCCGGGGTCTCCTCCTGGTGGGACGTGCCCGGAACACCTCCCTGGGAAGGCGTCCAGAAGGCATCCAAAATAATAGGTGCCGGAGACACGCGGAACACCTCCCTGGGAAGGCGTCCAGGTGGCATCCGAAAAAATAGATGCCCGAGCCACCTCAGCTGGCTCCTCACGATGTGGAGGAGCAACGGCTCTACTCTGAGCTCCTCCCGAGTGACCGAGCTTCTCACCCTATCTCTAAGGGAGCGCCCAGCCACCCTGCGGAGAAAGCTCATTTTGGCCGCCTGTATCCGGAATCTTGTCCTTTCGGTCATGACCCACAGCTCATGACCATAGGTGAGAGTAGGAACGTAGATCGACCGGTAAATCGAGAGCTTCGCCTTACAGCTCCGCTCCTTCTTCACCACGACAGACCGGTACAGCGACCGCATTACTGCAGAAGCTGCACCGATCCGTCTGTCAATCTCCCGTTCCATCCTTCCCTCACTCGTGAACAAGACCTCAAGATACCTGAACTCCTCCACTAGATGCAGGAACTCTCCACCAACCTGAAGTGGGCAAGCCACCCTTTTCCGACTGGGAACCATGGCCTCGGACTTGGAGGTGCTGATTTTCATCCCAGCTGCTTCACACTGTGCTGCAAACCGTCCCGGTGCACACTGAAGGTCCTGGCCCGAGGAGGCCAACACGACAACATCATCCGCAAAAAGCTGCGACGAAATCGTGTGGTCCCCAAACCGGACACTCTCCGGCGCTTTGCTACGCATAGAAATTCTGTCCATAAAAATTATGAACAGAACCGGTGACAAAGGGCAACCGCAAACCCGCTCCAGCTCAAGAGTCCAACATGCAAACCCGCTCCAGCCCGCCACCTCTCACCATGGGATACTCCAGAGTGGTAGAGAGTCCAGCCTCTCTCAAGAAGTGTGGTTACAGAGCCCAAGCTGTGCGTGGAGGTGGGCCCGACTATCTCTAGTCGGTACCTCTCGACCTCCCGCACAAGCTCAGGCTCCTTCCCTGCCAGCGAGGTGACATTCCATGTCCCTAAAGCCAGTTTCAGAGATCGGGTCGTCGGGGGCCTGTTGCCCTGATCCACTATGCACCGGCCCCTTACGATCCCTCCTGCAGGTGGTGAGCCCACGGGAGGGCGGCCCCACATCGCTCATTCGGGCTGAGCCTGACCGGGTCCCATGGGGGAGGCCTGGCCACCAGGAGCTCGCATATGAGCCCCAACCCCGGGCCTGGCTACAGGGTGGGGCCCTGGCTGCGCCATGCCGGGCGATGTCTCTGTACTTGTTTAATTTTGATAATAATGTGAACCTGTTGTGGATCTTTTTTTGTGATGGTTGTTCATGAGTCTCTAGTCTGTCCTGATCAGTTAAACTGCCCAACGTTCTTCAGAAAAATCCTCCAAAAATTATTCTGTTTTACAGCATGTTTTTGCTTATTTGAACCCTTTCCAGCAGTGACTGTATGATTTTGAGATCCATCTTTTCACACTGAGGACAATTGAGGGACTCAAACACAACTATTAAAAAAAGGTTCAAACATTCACGGATGTTCCAGAAGGAAACACAATGCATTAAGGGCTATGCCTGACTTACCTGCTTTCACAAATGTGGGCGTTGACTACTTTGGGCCAGCGGAGGTGAGAAGAGGCCATGGGCAGAGCGAAGTGTTACGGTGTCCTCTTTACCTGCATGATGAGTAGGGCAGTTCATCTCAAAGTTGCTTTTGCTTTAGACACTGACTCATGCATAAATGCCATTCGCCGTTTCATGTGTCGCAGAGGTCAGGTGACGCACCTGACATCAGATAATGGCACCAACTTCATAGGAGCTGAGCGGGAGTTAAGGGAATAGTTGTGTTCGAGTCCTCAATTGTCCTCAGTGTGAAAAGATGGACCTAAAAATTATACAATCACTGCTGGAAAGGGTTCAAATATGAAAAAGATGCTGGAAAAATGAAGACCTAGAGGATTTTTCTGAAGAACGTTGGGCAGTTTAACTGCTCAGGACAAACAAGGGACTCGAACAACCATCACAAAAAAAAAAAAAAAAAAAGCCGTGCATCATCCAGGGAACGACACACGGTATAAAGAATCAAGGGTGTGTAAACTTTTGAATGGGGCTTTTTTGTGTGGACTGTATGTAAACATTTCTTCATGTAAAATATCAGGACAGCACTAAATAAAATAAAATAAATAACATGCATTTTTGTATGATTTTTTTTGTTTGTTCAAATTATTCAGATTTTTGAAGGGTTTCATATACTTTTGTGATATGGCCGTGACATGCAAATGTTATTTACTATTCTTAACTCTGCTTAGGGGTTTGCAAAAGAGCTTGCTGAAGACGTCAGTTCTCGGGGGATCCAGTGTGAAGTTATAGATATGAAAGAGTATGACCCAGATGACAGACTCTCTGAGGAGGTGAGTTCATTGTTATTTCACCGCTCAAAATGTGTTGGACTGGTCCCATACTGCATTTCAGAGAGGCGGATCATTTTCAACTACGAGGAAATAGAAGTAGATTATTTAAACTTGAGGATTTGTCATGATTTTATGATAATAATATCTCTTTGAATGAAGAATATAATAGGAATTACTGGGAGCTTCATATCTTTCAATTGCCACTTACCACGGTAACATTTAAAGGGAATATTGATATTAAGGCTGGCAGTTAATCACAGTACTTCTCCCTGAGCAGAATAAAAAAAACGATTGACCAGCATTTTTATCTCTCCAGAACTTGAATAATTAAACGCCAAGAGTTTAAAGAGCAAATTACCATAATTTAATTAGAGTTTCCTTAAATGACTTCAGTACTGCGAGATAAAATAAAATCACAATAACTACTTCTAAAAAGTTTATTTGATTGAATTTTAATTAGTCCATTCTCACATTTGAGCTAAATCCATCCATCACAGTACCGCTCATTAGGGATGGGCATGATTAATCGACGATCGATAATTGATCGTTAAGAATTTTGTCGATCACATTAATTTGTTAACGATTAATTTGTTCATCTAATGCATTTTTTTCATCTAATGCAGATTGCATTGCAATTAAATGAATTTCACTGTGTGATGAAGTTCACTGCAAACTCGGCGTTAGCACGGACTCGGAGCTGTGATGCACAACGAGCAGAGAAAATTACTCAAGGGATCTGCAAGTTCATTGATTTGGATATTCTGCCCTTAAGTATTGTTGAGGGCAATGGTTTTCGAGAACTGATACATTTATTGGAACCAGCATATCAAATTCCATCACAACGTACCATCACCAGACTGGTAGAAACTCGCTACGAAGAACAAAAGCAGCAGCAGCTGTTAAAAGAATTGAGCAAAGCTGAGAGAGTTGCTCTCACTACAGACTGCTGGACCGTTTTAACAACATAAGATCTCGTTATTACTTGAGTGGAAAAAATAATATGTAGGCCCTGTGTGGGAGCAATGTGTGACCGTGGTGACCTGAATGCGAAAAAACTGTTTCCATGGCAGTTTTGCGAAAAAGGACATTTTTCGAATGGCCTGAAAAACCACATCGTGCGAGCGTAAAAACTTTTTGCGATATATGGGAGTTTTTGCGAAATTGAATGGAAACACGTCTGTGATGGCTGGCAATGAACTCAGCGGTCCTGTTCCCAGAAAGCCTGCCAGTTTTGAGTTAGGCTACATGTTGACAAAACCTGACAGATCTAAGTATTATGATGTTTTTTGTTTAAAGGCCTGTTCACACCGGGATGATTTTTGCGCGCGTTTATCGCCGATGTTTATCGCCTCATGACTAAACAATGGGCGCCAATGTGAGTGTGCACACCGACGTGCAAAACGGCAGGTGTAAAAGCGGCATTTAAAAAAAAAAAAAAAAAAACGCCTCAGGTTCGTTTTTTTTTATTTTGACGCGGCGCGTTAACTGGCCGACCAATGAGATCAACGCTTTTGTTCACTTGGCTGGAGCTGCTGAAGTGACAGTAAAACACGACTTGGTGGTGCTCAAGCACAAAATCGGTCTTGCCGAGCACACATTGATACGACGAAGAAGTAGTAAGTAGACAAAGAAAAAGATGAGCTGCTAATGCTGCTTGACAGTTAGCAAAGTGTGTGAATGGTTTTGGCCATAGACATAATATATCTGTGGTTTTGGCAAGCATGGAAATGCTTGTCACACAGAAGAAGAAGAGAGACAGTGAGTGTCAGAAGCGCAAAGTACCGCAGCACCACCTTGTGTACCGGGAGTGCCAGTGAAAATCGCTTGGGTGTGAACACTCAAGACTGTTGTCCTTCCAGCAGTTATACAGCATTATAAGTGCTATATCATGATTTATTCATGTTTGCTCGGTTTTAAATAATAAGAATCTCAAAACTGTCAAGAAATGTCCAGATTAACTAATAGACTGAACAAAATGAAATCCTTGATTCTTTCACTGTCAATGCTGGAATATATATATGATATACTTTTTTTTTCTTCTCTGTTTCTCAAAGCTGAGGGGAGGGGGGAGATGGGAATAATTGTAATGGAAAATGTTAAAACTCAATAAAAAAAATTAAAATAATAATTGTCCATTGTTGGGGTAACAGCTTAGGACCCAGGAACAATAGTGAAAAATTAAGACCAAGAGTCAGGAGTGCAATTAAAGACACATTTACTGAAGAATAGTTTGCAGTTTCATCAGCAGAAGCCAGCTTCATGTCTCACAAGGAGTTCGTAGGCTGCGCTCCCTCTACCAGCCTACCCGGCCCTCGTACATACAATTTCTGAACAGCAATACTGTTTTCAAGGTCTAGCTACGTCATTACTGCCATGTGGATGATTCTGATTGGCTCAGAGAAAACTCTGTCAGTCTTGGTAAATTTCCACACATTGTCAGTTAATCAGATTCACGTGTCCATATATCACTTGTTGACGCTGGTAGGCGCCAGCTTGCCCAGAACAACAAGTCCACCCGTCTCTGAGGATGCCCGTAGTCCACATCTAATACTGATCTGTAACAGCGAATACTGCGCACATACACAGATAAACAGTCTCTCCAAGGTCAGAGTTGGTTGAGCTCTGGTCCAAACCAGAGAAAGTTTTCCAAAACATACTGATAACATGTGCTTTTCTCTCAGTGAGAGATACAGACAACAGTACAGACCATATTCATCTTGATTCTTTAGGGTTTCAGTAAAAGAAAATATAAAATAAAATAAAGAAATAACATGAAAGACAAATCCATATTTCATCTCTGGAAGCCGGGCTAAATGAGCAATCACTGTCACCACTCAGAGACCAAATACAAACTTTAGAAAATATAAAGGAAGAAACAATCATTGGTCCTCTTGATTTAAGCTAAATCATAACTGGAAAGAATCATTAAAATCATAATTGTATAGGAGGATGAAAATTGATTGCGGCTTTGATTATGAATTTAAGTAGGTTATATACATGCATACATAATTATATTAAAGTGGGAAATTTGATTTTAGGGAAATAATACCCAGTCAGTCTAGTGCTTGGTAATGTCTATCTAAAAAATTCTTCATGCTCTCATATCATTCTTCTCTAGTGTACAAGCAAGATGATCTGTGTGTTCCTGGTGGCCACATACACCGACGGGCAGCCCACTGAGAGTGCCGAATGGTTCTGTAAATGGCTCGAGGAAGCGTCCACTGACTTCCGATATGGGAAAACATACCTGAAGGGAATGAGATATGCCGTCTTTGGACTGGGGAACTCCGTTTATGTGGGCCATTACAACACCGTGAGACACGCCTACATTGTAGCATCTGTTTTTGATTGGATTGTTGCATTAGTCTCGCACTAAATATATTTTCTGTTTTCAGGTCAGCAAGAACATAGATAAGTGGTTGTGGATGCTGAGTGCCGCACGGATCATGACCAGAGGAGAAGGCGACTGCAACGTTGTAAAGAGCCGACACGGCAGCGTGCAAGCCGACTTTCAGGCCTGGAAATCGAAGTTCCTGAGCCGGCTGCAGGCCCTGGCCAAAGGGGAGAAGAAAGCCTGCTCTGGCAAGTGCAAGAAAGGCAGCTGCAAGAATAAGAAGAAGCATAAGGAGGAGGCAGAGGACAGTCACATGCTGGCTGAGAAGAACTCTGAGGCAAGCCAGTCCTCCTCTCTGATGTCTTTGAACACATGTAGTCATGGTAACAGCTCTCCCTCTGCACACCCAGAGAGCAGATTGTTCCCCTGCAGTCTGCGGTGCACTCATGTAAATGGGATCTGAACAGCAGGGGTGACATTACAGACTTCTGAGGAGATTTTCTTCTCTTACATGTCCCTCTCATATATTTTACCTTTAGGAAACATCATTCTCATGAAGTTAAGCTCCTATAATTCCCTTGCCCCACTGAAATTGTTCAGGTTTTCATGGCAAAAGGGCTGTTACTTGAACACTCGCCTGCGTTTCCACTGACTACAGAGCCAAGCAATGACGTAACTGACTGCTACTACCTAACCCGTCCACAAATAAACAGAGCGCATCTCTTTGTTTACAAGTCTATTAAAATGCACTTTATTATTAAGTTATTTAATTCAGCTTTATGCAGGCATCAGAAGTTCTAACTAATAAAACCCATAGCTATCAATTCACACAAAACATTAATTAATTTTATTTTAGACATAGTTATGAGTCATACAAGATTAGAAAAATATCTGAATGATTTAACTCTGCATCTTTATGCCATCATTAGCTGCATTTATCTGGACCAGAACCACATTTCTAAAAGTGGCAAAAAGACGTGCAATTTTTGCCAAAGGTGGGAGTTGAGCCATATCTAGAGACAAGAATAGCATAGAGGGCTCTATTGACAGAAAACCACCACCTTGAATACACCTTGTATTGTAGTAGACTTTTGCAAGTTTAAACCAATAATATTACATCCCACGTTTGTTCCAACCAAATGGATAAAATCCCGCCCAACATTATTACCATTTAAATGTTGACTTTTAATGTGATGTGATTTCATCTGAGGTTGCCCACAGAGAGGATTTTTTTTGTTGTCATTGCAAAAACAACACTTAAAAAGTAAAAAAAACCAAAAAAACAATACATGCTAAGTTTTATTTTTCTCGTTTGTTTTTCAGGAGGAGCTGATGGAGTCCAGCAGTGATGGGGAGTCCTCTGCTGAGGAAGAGAAGTCTCATGGCTCCGTCATTGACATGGAGGATCTTGGGAATGTGATGAATCAAATGAAGAAAGCCAAGGTAAAAACTAAACCAGCTCCGCTTTGTCTACTCACAGTTTATGCTCTATCATAGACCGTTTAGTAGGGGTTTATAGGGATAGTTCCCATCCCACAAAAAATAAAAATACTGTTATTTACTCCCCTTTCGACCTCAAACCCATGTTATTTTCTTTTCTCTGTGGAACACAAAGTAGAATCATTTTGAAAAATCTTTTCACAGCTCTTTTTTTAATACAGTAACACTTTATAGTCACTGTTAGGACTGGGTATTGACACATTTCAAGATTTGAGTCCGATTCAAAAGCTTGCTATTATCAATTCATGATTAGTATATATATGATTACTATAATATTGAAGATTAAAATTCACTGATTTGTATACAAACACTTAAATTAGACACAAGGACGTTTTTCTAATAATAAAGCTTTACAATTACATAATTATGTTTCGACTCTAATTTGGTGGCTGTCATAAACTTAAACAGATTTCTTCAAACATGCATTAAACATTTATAAATTGGCTTTTCTGAGATTAAATGTGACGTGGCATTGTTTACAGTCTGATGTCTTTCTGTGGTTGAGCAATTACATGAGACATGGTGGTGGATTTCGGTAAGATGTACAGTATTTTTGAACATGCCTTCTGATGTTCATTCATGTTTATTTTGTGCTGTAACTAGTAGTAAAGAGGAAGAGATGATCCGTTCACGTGTGCTTCGCTTGAACTGAGGAGGCAACAGCAATCTGTCACTCCACATTAAAGAGCGGCAAAGCTGTATTTATTGTTTGAATTTTGTAGTAAAATAGACAGAATTTAAATAAAGCTTATTGCAATTTATTGGATGGGAGGCACGCTACAATGTTCTGTTCATTCATCAACAGAAAACAGCATAGACTAAAAGATCAATTCTTGGGATTTATGAATCTCTATCATTTCATAAAAATGAGAATTATTTAAAATCGAGTCACCATCATAATGTTTTCTTTCATCTTTGAAACCACAATATCAAAACAACTACAACTGACACTTTAAAAAAACCTCATGAAGACAATGTAAAAGTATGTAAAAATGTTTAATCCAAGCCTTTTTAAGGCTTACATGATCACTTTATATAATGAACATTTTTAATTTAGGCTTTTATTCACATACCAACATTGATCAATGCACATACATGGAGAATCAAAAATGATAAACTGCACTTGCTTATCACACAATAATCAATTAAGTCTGTTCTGGAGCTTCTTTACACCATATTTGATGAATGTCTACAATTCTTTTTAATGTGAATAAAGGCCTAAATGAAGTCTCTTCATCATATACAGTGATCAGGTCTCTTGAGGGGACTTGGATTAAACCACATATGAGTTTCTTTCCAATCTCTTTAAAGGGGTGGTAAACCACGATTTCACTTTTCTAACTTTAGCTAGTGTGTAATGTTGCTGTTTGAGCATAAACAACATCTGCAAAGTTACAATGTTCTAAGTTTAAAGCAAAGGGAGATATTTGCTTTTAAAGAAATCAGTTTCTAAGGACTACAGCAAACGGCCGCTAGGGACTACTACACATTCCTCCAGGGTCTCTGACATCACCAGCCCCAATATTTACATAAACCCCTCCTCCGAGAATATTAAATAAGGGGGGGGGGGGGGCATTTTGTATCGCAGCGGGGAATAGTTGTTGTGGTAGCCTATAGTTAGTAGGCTGGATTGTTGTTGCCAATGCCTACGAAATCAAAGCACGATACAGACAGGGGTCGAAGGAGAAGACCGGGAAATGTGACATAATGGACAATATTTGTCTGTATTTGCAATACAGGAGCCGCGGTTCAGCTGCACGAGACAAACACTGCCAGTGTAAGCGCCGCTGATCCGCTGGAGCTCACAACTACGAAAATGCCAGATAAAATGTACAAATAGGCACTCTTTATATAAATAAACCACAGATTTGAGCTTTAAACAACTACATTATCGCCTGAAAAAGTCTTAAAAAACTATGTTTTGTCACACATTAACGGTAGATTTTAACAAAAAAGACGTGTAAACACAGCCCATGTCAGCCATTTCTCACCGAGACGAGCCGCTGGCAGAAGCCCCTCCTATGACGCGAATTCGCGTCTGTTGTGCAGTGAATGTCGCGCGCGAACGAAGCGAGTAAACTCAAAATGTTCAAACGTCCACCTTCGCGCGAATAGCGCGATTTATTCGCGTCCGGTGTGAACGCCGCATGAGACGGGTGCGCGCGGCTCCCGCTGCACATTTCACGGAGTAAAGCAGACAGGAAAGCAAAAGTAACAGTGTCATTCAGTAGCGATCACTATAGATCCGCAGTCTTTACTCTTGAGGACTGAACAGGTTCTGCTCGATCATCTTCACTAAAATTGTCTGGGTCTGATTTGGGCTCAAATTGGTATGGTTTTATTCACGCCATTGTACTACCCAAAGCACAGTCTACCGGTAAAGGTAAGGGGCGTGACGTTTCCGACAAACGTGCACTAGGCGGTTAGCGAATCACAACACACTGGGCCAGCTAACCAATCTGAGCCCGTTGCGTATTTTTGAGGGGCCGGCTTCATACAACCCGGAAACCATCAGACCGTTTTTACAAGGAGGGACAGAGCAGTGTAGAATAAAGGTAAAATATATGAAAAATAATGATTTTTTTTTTAAACGAAGCATGAACACATGTTACAGTGCACCCCACAAACACAATCAAGCCTTCGAAAGAATGTGTTTTACCACCCCTTTAAGGACTTTTTGAATTGTCAAAGTAGACTTTCAATGGAGGAACAATTCTCTTTGGTTTCATTAAAAATATCTTTAATTTTTGTTTCAAAGAAAACAAAACAAAAAGTCTTATGGGTTTGGAACGACAGTAAGTCGTTAAGTAAATGACAGAATTTGACTATCCCTTTAAATTTCTGTCTTTTCCTCTCACAGAGGACTTGGAATGTAGCCTACAATTAGTATGGACCACTTTGAAGGTACTATTTTGGAGCACGACGTTGTGTGGCAAGAGCTGCTTAAAGATGCTTCAAATTTATACTTGTGTTGGACAGGGGAAAAAAAATGATAGCGAGCGGTTTTTGACTGACGTGAGGGTGAGTAAATAATGACAGAGTTAGAAGTCTTCCTTTAAAAGGACCGAGTGCTGGAGAGTCACCGGCGGTGGCTTCATTGAAGGAGACTGAGTGGCAGATGGTTTGCTACAGCAGACAGCAGCTCCAGCAGGCGCTGGGAGGACTTGCGTAACCGTGAACTGTGATCACTGACGCCCACTCTACAGGCCTGTGCGCAGGAGTGATTCATGAGACCGAAGCACAGACAAATCTTCCCATACACGCGCATACGCGCACTCTCACATCCTATTCGCAATAGAGAGGCTGTGAACGTGAAGCCGAATGGATCCCAACCCCCTTTAATCCAGTAAGATCCCTTTATGGATGCCTTCAGGTTTGGACTCGTGTTTAAACAGCTTCAGAAGATGTGTTTGGAAATGAGGTTTGCTGCTCAAGCAATCAGTCAGTTGTGATGTTCTCGATTACATAGAGTGAAATCCCAGAAGTTATGAATTTGTATACGCTGGCAGACAATGACAGGAGAGGGCAAATAGGGTTATGAGAGAACCTGATGAATTTAATAGTGTTATTGATCTATTTACTTGGGCTGTCAGTTTAATGCATTAATGTAGTACAGTTAGTTATCAAAAATTAAAACATTTGTGTTTAGGATCATTGAGACTAGAGGGGAATGCTGTGATTCGAGACATATTGTGCAAAGTTGAAGTACTTTTGATGTAGTATCCCTGGGCGTTTTCACAACTAGTTTGTTTGAGTAAGCCAAGTAGTCTCAGGCTGATATAACATGAAAATTCATACACCCCAAATTATCTCAGACCCCTTAAAAGGACCCACAAACAAACCATACTTTTCCTTACACTTTTCCTTTTGGTCCTTTTGTGGTTCCATTGAGTCCCCTTTTAAGTCCAGTTACATTTGTGAACAAAACATTGAGGTCACTTACTCGTTTTAAGTGAACTGTGTTTGGTTCATTTGCATGTGTATGTGAAAACCTTTAAAAACACTGTGCTTATGGCGTAGAGTAGTTCATTTTATTAAACCGTTTAGAGTAGGAGACCCGTGGGGTATTTTAACACAAGTCAATAAACTAGAAACAAAGTTGAAGTGTCTTAAGTATTGTTGTATACCTTTACTGTTTGTGTGAATCATTGCCCGATGCTCCACCAAAAATCACAAGCATCTAATAACCCTTAGGTTCAGCAAATGCCCTTAGTGCTCTTATGTTGATCTAGATAAGCTGGTTCGCTTACCTTCGCTTATCTTTACGCTGTCCCAGGACAGTTGCACCTTTAACTCGGAGGAGAAACATGCCATCACTTAATACTTCTTAGGTAACACGATGCATCTGTCAGTTTCTCAAGTGTTCATATGCTTTGAGTTTGCTGTAGTTTATCATTTTTGTCATTTAAGAGCAGTGAATACATTTTGAAAGAGATCTTGCTATTAATGTAAATGTTCTCAGCATGTTATTTCATTTTAGATATGCAAGACATCATTATATACATGCATAATTCATATTTTTAGAAGTGAATAATTATATATTAATGACACTGGAATAATGACAACGGTTGTGAAATACAGAGCGTCTAGTTTGTGTAGATATGGGTCTTGCTTGTGTAGAATTACTCTGCTTTGGCTCCAGGTGGCATTAGAGACATATTGTATCTTGGCTTTACTAATGCAGACTCCTAACCTTGGATTCCTGTATTATCTGCACTGCTTTAGTTGTGATTTTTATAAAAAGAACTCCCATAATGATTCCTATTCTTATTTATTTCTGATTGTAAAGGTAATAAGTTTAATTTATAGTATGTTTTATATACCACTTTGAGGTGCAGAGACAATGTGTAAGCCTTTAATAGGCTTGTGTGTATGGCTCTGTGGCAGTTTATGCATTGCTTGTTGGAGTGGCACTATGTAGGTTGCATTTGGCTCATACACTGGCATGAGTTTCGAAAAGGTTTGTTCTATCAGTGGCAGAAACCTTTTGGGAAAAGTTTTATATGGTGCTGCTAGTGGTGCAGAATTTTCTCACTGCACCGTTTAAAGACCCCCTGAAAGGTCATCTATATTTTTTAAATAAAAAAGGGCTGCATTTATCAGTATCGCAAATCAGTAATATTGTAAAAATTATTACACTTTAAAATAACAGTTTTCTATCGTAATATATTTTAAAATGTAATTTGTGTGATGGCAAAGCTGAATTTTCGGCATAATTCAGATTTGTTGCTCATTAAACATTTCACATTAGAACAGTGTTTATTGAAATGAAATGACAGTATAGACATTTATAATGTAAGATTTCCATTTCATGTTTTATTAATTTAACGCTTTTTAAGTATGAATTCCTTAAAAATCTTACTGACCATAAACTTTTGAACAGCAATGTATATATTTGAAGTTAACAGTTTCTCTCCTAGGAAAGTGGACCAAAAGTATAGGTGATGTACTGTCCTTATTTCTATACCGTTAAATGCTCTCTACAATTGAGAATGTCCATATCCTTAATACCTCCTAAAACCAAATAAGTGACACTTGACTCCTTTCCACTTTCCAATTTGGTAATTTTGTCCACGGTTTATTCCTTAGAAGCAGGAAAAATGGGCAAGCGTAAGGATTTGAGCGAGTTTGACGAGCCAAATTGTGATGGCTAGAGGACTGGGTCAGAGCATCTCCAAAACTGCAGCTCTTGTGGGGTGTCCCCGGTCTGCAGTGGTCAGTGTCTATCAAAAGTGGTCCAAGGATGGAACAGTGGTGAACCGGCGACAGGGTCATGGGCGGCCAAGGCTCATTGATGAACATGAGGAGCGCAGGCTGGCCCGTGTGGTCCAATCAAACAGACGAGCTACTGTAGCTCAAATTGCTCAAGAAGTTAATGCTGGTTCTGATAGAAAGGTGTCAGAATACACAGTGCATCACAGTTTGTTGCGTATGGGGCTGCATAGCCACAGACCAGTCAGGGTGCCCATGCTGACCTCTGTCCACTGCCGAAAGCACCAACCACGGAGCAATGGAAGAAGATGGCCTCGTCTGATGAATCACGTTTTCTTTTACAACACGTGGATGGTCGGGTGCATGTGTGTCACTTACCTGGGGAACACATGGCATCAGGATGCACTATGGGAAGAAGGCAAACAGGCTGAGGCAGTGTGATGCTTTGGGCAATGTTCTGCTGGTAAACCTTGGGTCCTGCCATCCATGCAAATTTTATTTATTTGATATTAATTTTATTTATTATACCACCTTGAGGTTCAGGACTGAGACACACCAATACCCCTTTTCCACCAAGGCAGTGCTAGAGCTAGATCGGAGCCAGAGCTAGTCCCAGTTCATAGTTGGTTCAACTGAGGAGCCTGCTAAGAACCGTTTGCTTTTCCACAGGCTAAGGAGCCACAACAGAGCCAGGTCTTACGTCACTGTATACGTCTACGTTACTATTGATTCACATGGCTTTACGATCCTACATTAGCATTAAAACACAGCGAATCCAACGCATTCGTGCAGTTCGCCGTAATTTGTATAGACGAAGATTACAAACGAGCAGCAGCTGTTAGCTCCATTAGCTGCTATTTCAACAATGGCAGATCTCAAGTCTGTGTTCGTCTTGTTGACCCCGCCCCCAGCGCCTGACGTAATCGGTTCTTACTTCTAGCCCTGTTCTAGCCCAGCAATGTTTTGGTGCTACTTAAGAACCACTTTTCCTGGCTCGGAGCTGGGGCTTTGGGTGTGGAAACACAAAGAACCGATTTGAAACTAGGCTCTGGCTCCGATCTAGCTCTAGCACTGCTTTGGTGGAAAAGGGGTACAAGTGGTGTTTTACGAGCAAGATGGCGCCTTTGTTTGGCATGGCCGCTGCTCCGTCACATTTATGTAGTTTTTATTTGTTTGTTTTCATCTCTCTTATGGTCACATCAACCCTGCCTTTAAACTACTGTGTCACTGCTGTTCGGACATACGATCGTTTCACCCTGATGAACATTGGAGTGTATATGGAAGGACTTTGTAACAACTGGTAAAGTTATAGTCAAACTTTTCCACCCCCGTTGGTGTGTGTACCCAGCCTACATGAATTCCCAATTTTTTTTCGGGGCCGTAATCCCAAGAGGAGACGAAAGAGAGGGGGCTGCAGAGCTGGCGTTCAGGTCGGAATGAGACTGTCTTCGTGGATGGGGGTGCCCAAACTTTCTTACGGGTGGCGACCGCGGTGGTGGTGGCTGCTGCCTGTTTTTCCCTGGGATACAGGTGCCCGCTGGATGAGTTCCCCTTCGGTCATTGTGGGCCGGTGGAGGAGACGCAGTCTGGAATTGCAGTTTGTAGCCGACCTGCCTGACCAGCGGCTGACCACTCGGCACCGCTGGAAACCGTGTGATTTGTATTAGTTGTTTGTGGCCACTACAACCTGCCATTAAGGAGACCGGCTTGCCATCATCGCTCCGTTTATCGCTGCTAAATGCTTGTTCCATCACTAATAAGGCGCACGCCATCAACGATCTATTTACCAAGGGAACGATGGATTTTTTGTTTCCTACAGAAACGTGGCAAAAGGATAAGAAAGCTTTACATTTAAATGAGCTCTGCCCTGCAGGCTGCTCTGTAGGGGTGGGCGATATAGCCTCAAAATGATATCACGATATGTTAAGAATATTTGCGATTAACAATATTTATGACGATATATAAAAAAAAAATGTATGGAACAAAGTTTTATTGGTTATTGCAGCTGGTAGGCGGCAGCATTTATTAGTGCAAACAAAACCATAACCTAACATTTTAGTTACAATAATGTAATTTATGCCATGGACTGTCTGAATATTTGATTCTGATTGGCTGGAAGGTGTGCAATAAAATCGTTTAATGCACAGGTTGTTCCAAGTCAGATGGATCCTCGTTCTGTATTAATGCGCTATTTTATTTCAGGTGTGTTAAGACGGAGCACTGTAATCCGTTTAAAAGTCTGAAAGTCCGAATGAAAATGCTGCATATAAACACTGCTTTCATAAGGATACACTAATATTTCTGAAGTGTAAAACTTTTTATTTTGTAACAAGTTATGAAGATACATTTTGGAATAATGACACAGACATAGCCTGGCTACGCCATCTCATTTGAGTTTGTCCCAGGCGCTTCTACTTCAACTGCGCCTGACAGAAGAATTTATTGTTTTCTTACAGCAACACCAGATCGGTTTAGATAACATCTCGTGTAAACTGTCCACAGAATCGTTCAATCTGAATGATTTTAATCAGAATGACATAAAAGTGTGCATGTAAACGGGGCTATTGAAGCGCACACATGCGCGCGCGTCACTCGCGTTCAGAGAGCAGAGATCGCGCCGCACATTCATGAGCACAGAAACTAGTAACGCCGCCCCGTGACTTTTAGCAATAAAATAGCTAAGTTACTGGATCACTACATTATAATTCTTAGCAATGATGGGGTTACATCGCTATTTTTCAGTAATAGACCCACATCTTCGTTAAGAGAGACGCTGAACAGACAGTCACACAGATACAAATCTCTCTCTCTCTCTCTCTCTCTCTCTCTCTCTCTCTCTCATATTAATCCAAATAAATGCTATAATCCATTCATTCAAATACATGTAATCTTACGCACTACTTTATCTCTGTGTCTGATTCAAAGAAGGCAGAATGCTGGATCTAACGAGCCGTAACTGACGAAAATAATTGTCAGTTACCCTTCCGGTCAAATATTGCGCTCCAAACATCAATAGCAGCTTTAAGTTGTCAATGTTTAGTCAGTTGTCAAGAGGGCTGACCTCTTGTAACCAAGTAGCTCCCTTTTTAGGTACTAAGTCGTTATCGGAGGCTGACATGCTGCTCTTCGTGTATACTCTGACAGGTGTTGTTGTGCGCGCTAGGGAATGTAAATGTGCCATACGCCATCGCGTCGCTATATCATTGATATCGCGATATGACACTTTTTTATCATGTACAAATTTATACCGGTATTATTGTGGACTGTATGATATGGCACACCCCTACTGCTCTGTTATGGGGAAACCTTGAATGGCACGTCGAGGCGGCGGCCTTGCTGTTGTGTATTGTGACAGATTCTTATGCAAAGATTAAGGTCGGTTCTGTTAATATGTTTTATTGTGTGGTAAATTCTCGTTTATTGTCTAAATTCTATTGTCTTAATTCTCGCCCCCGAGAATTAAGGGTCAAAGGAGAGTTATTAACCAGGATGTTGCTGGGAAGTTTTCTATTTTGTTTGATCCATGCCGACTAAAGGGTTGCAGTGATGCAAATGTGTATGCTGAGTCTTTTAACAGCCAATGTTTAGCAATTTTAGATGAAATGGCACCTGTAAAATCAAACATTGTTTCACTTAAAAAGCCCTGCCCCTGGATAAATAAATCTATCCAGAGTTGTAGAAGTAAACGTCGGAAAATAGAGCGGTTATGGAAAACGACTAAACTCGAAGTTCACTGGCTCCATCTCAGGGAATTAACTGCTTCCCTAAATGAACTTTTGAAAAGTGCTAGAACTAAATACTTCCCTCAGCTAATATCCTCTAATAAGAAAAAACCCAAATTCTTGTTTGACACCATTAACTCTATTGTTTCGCCATCTGTACCTCCATTTGCAGTTCTCTCTCCATCAGACAGTAATGTATTCCTTAACTTCTTTGTTGAGAAGATTAGGGATATCAGAGTTAGTGTCTTACCTCCACCTGCTTGTATCAAGGCATGTATTTTGGCTCCTTCCCATCCGTGCTTGTCTTTTAAACTAGTGACATTACATGAGGTCACCACTCTGCTAGATAAGTTGAAACCTTCTTCCTGTCACAGTGATGTTCTCCCGACTATGCTGTTTAAGCAGGTTTTTGATAGTATTGGCTCCTGTGTTGTAGAAATGATCAATACTTCTCTTTTAACTGGTGTGGTTCCTAACTTCTTTAAACATGCTATTGTTGAACCTGTTCTTAAAAAGCCCCATTTAGACCCACCGAAACCCATGAATTATAGGCCTATATCCAAACTTCCCTTTATGGCTAAGATTTTAGAGAAAGTGGTAGCAGAGCAGCTTACTACTTTCTTAGAGATAAATTATATTTTTGACAAATATCAGTCAGGTTTCCGTAAAAAACATTCTACGGAAACTGCATTAATTAAAGTCTCGAGTGATATTTTGATGTCAGCTGATTCTGGGAAGCATACAGTGTTAGTTTTACTGGACCTTACATCTGCCTTTGACACTATTGATCATAATATTTTGATTAATAGACTTCAGGATCTAGTAGGGATATCTGAATCAGCTATAAAATGGTTTACCTCTTACCTTTCCGGTAGAAGTCTTAGTGTCTTTATTTATCAGATCATGTCAGATTCTGCAGGTTTATTGAGTGGTGTACCTCAGGGTTCTGTCCTGGGACCGATTCTTTTTTCCTTCTGTACATACTGCCTCTAGGACAGATAATTTGCCAGTTTACTGATGTTTCCTATCATCTGTATGCGGACGACATTCAGTTGTACTGCTCTTTTAACCCTACTGAGTTACATAAACTGTCTTCTTTAATCAGCTGTCTGAGCACTATCAAGTAGTGGCTAAATGATAACTTTTTACTTCTGAACTCAGCTAAGACTGAAACACTGATCATTGCCCCTGAGCAAAGCATCCCTCAGATAAAACAACATATTGGTGCCCTAAGCTCGTCTGTCCAGCCGAGTCTTAGGAGCCTAGGTGTTGTTTTTGATTCTACCATGTCCTTGAAGAAACACTCAAATCAACTTTATTAAAAACTGTTTCTTTCAATTAAGGAACATTTCAAAAAATAAGAGCCTTGGTGTCAAAGGCCAAATTGGAGATGATTATTCATGCTTTTATCTAATCCCGTTTAGACTATTGTAACAGCCTCTTTATTTGTCTAAATAAGAGAGATTTTTGTCACCTCCAGACTGTCCAGAATTCTGCTGCAAGGCTTTTAACCCACAGCAGTAAAAGAGCACGCATCACACCGGTCTTAGCTTCACTTCATTGGTTACCAATGAAATTTAGAATGCACTTTAAAATTTTGGTTCTTACTTTTATAGCCCTACAAGGACAGGCGCCCTGTTACATCTCTGACCTGATACAGCGGCGTACGTCTTCACGTAGTCTAAGATCAACAGGTCAAAGATTTTTAGTTGCCCCCCACACGCATTTTAAAACTAGAGGGGACCGTTCATTTCAAGCTGTGGCACCTAGGCTGTGGAATGCATTGCCTCGTTCCTTACGCTGCCTCGACTCAGTGGAAATTTTTAAAACACAGTTGAAAACTCTTCTATTTAAAGAGGTTTTTACCTAGACTATAGGGTGGTTAGGCCGGTCTTTTGTGCATTTCTGTTTATTTTTTTATCTATTTATTGTTTTTGTTACTTGTTGTGTATTCCTCCTTTTGTTGTGAAGCACTTTGTGATTTTTATTTGTGAAATGTGCTATACAAATACATTTTACTTGCTTACTTACTTACTTACTTACTTACTTACTTACTTACTTACTTACTACCTACCTAAGCATTGTTGCAGACCATGTACACCTTTTCATGGAAACGCTATTGCCTGGTGGCTATGGCCTCTTTCAGCAGGATAATGTGCCCTGCCATAAAGCAAAAATGGTTCAGGAATGGTTTGAGGAGCACAACGATTTTGATGTGTTGACTAGGCCTCCAAATTCCCCAGATCTCAATCCAATCGAGCATCTGTGGGATGTGCTGAACAAACAAGTCCGATCCATGTACGACCTACCTTGCAACTTACAGGACTTAAAGGATCTGTTTCTAACATCTTGGTGCCAGATACCACAGCGCATCTTTAGGGGTCTAGTGGAGTCCATGCCTCGACGGGTCAGGGCTGTTTTGGCAGCAAAAGGAGGACCAACACAATATTAGGTCATAATGTTATGCTTGATCGGTGTATACACCACCTTTAAAGCACACATTTCAATGGTAAGCATGGATTTAGTGCAGGTGTGTATTGATGCAGTATTTTCACTGTGTAGTATTAGCAAGGTGGAAATTGAGATAATTGGGCCTCGTGGATGGGCATTGTCCCGCGGCCACATCAGCCCGTGTGGTATGGGCGGTAGCTGGAGCAGCTTGTCATTTTGGCTGGATGTCAGTCTGAATGTGTCAGCTGCTCAGCCTGAACTCTGCATGGCCACTGCCTGCATTGCCGCTGTCACTTGCATGGGTGGTTTGTGGGAAATGGAGCGTTTCCAGCTGAAGAGAGCTGCGTCAGTTCTGCCGGTCTGAAAGAGGAGGGGTGCTCTGCAGTAGGGATCTAGTTTAGATCATGAAAACGCAGCGATGGCGAGATGAATCTTGCGTGACAGATTGCAGCCTAGTCAACTCTACTTTGTGCATGGCTGTTCCACGACAGATCTCACTGTGAAAGGGCACAGTGTCCGCTTGCCAACCCAACCCCACCTGGTGCTTTCCACCCGCACTTGTTGTTGGATTTTGCTCAAGGGACATTGTGTACTCAAACAAACAAAGTCACAGAAATCCAAACACTGAAACACAGCGGCTGGTTTAGCACCTGTCTCTCAGACCGGATGTTGAGGGACCTCAAAGTTTTGTCCAAGAACACAAACCAAAGCAGAGACTATGATGGGGCAGAGATGTGCCACTTGTAGGAAAATTAAAGGTGCTGTTCCGCTTTGTGTTTTAAGGTGGTTTTTTAGATGGATGCCAATGTTTTTTAGGTCGGGTAGAATCTGCGATCTGACCCAGTTTGTTTGCTGGCTTCCATGGCAGCAATACGCTGTGTTTTTCCTCCAACTGACAACCTGTTCTGTTGAAATACGATTGGGTAAACTGGCAGAGTGTGGTAACGCACAGACCAAAACAAAAACAGACATTCCGACACGGACGCACATTTGAAAGTAAAATAACTTGCTGTAGCATTGCATTTCAGAGAAACGAGTATGTGAACTCAATATATTTGCAGATATTAAGGAAACGTGCTATGGTATTTTTATGCTTTAGTACAGTCAAAAACTTACATACAGCACCTTTTAATATGAGAGAAATCCCTGTAGGAATTGAAGCCCCACATTTCAGTTGAAAGAGACTTTAGTTTTTGATTGGAGTGCATGTTTATTTATATGGACATGTTGTAGTTTGAATGAACATTGGTGAGAACATTTTTCTTCTGATTTCGGTTTAATTTATTTATTTATAAGCTAAAATATTGATACTATGTCTGGTTTTATTTTTTCATTTGATATATATGATTGATTCTAGGGTATGGTAAGAGCACAAACTCTGCCTTACAGTGATAAATTTGTGTTGGTTTTTAGTAGTTAATTTTTTTGACAACCTGTTTTATGTACTGCACATTTATTACAGATCCTTTGAATGCACTGTGACATGCTGTCAGGGTTATAACATCTACTATGACCTATGGAGTACAACTTATTCCCTTCATCTGCCATATACAGCACTGCATCTTTGACTCGCAGTGTCTGAAACTGAAAACCAGACTGTCTCTGACCTTTTAGTGTGGAAAAAATTGCAAATACCAACTTAATATACTTGGTATGAAATATGGAATGGTAACATTTAGGGAAAAGAAGCAGGAACTATAAGTCGTCCTTGATTTCCAGAAATATGGAATAGTAACATTTAGGAAAAAGCAGCAGGAACTATAAGTCAGGCTTGATTTCCAGCTGATTGTATATTCTGGAATGTGTGCCACCTGGAATCACTATAAAGTTTATTGCAGTCTGTTCACATAAGAGCGTTTCAGTGTTGAAGGTCAGTGAGGGTAGTCCAAGACCTTCATCAGTGTGGCTCATCAGAACCATATGGCCGTAAGTGTCATATCTGTTTAAATCCTCCCATCGTTGCCATCATTTTCAAAGCAGCTGTTTCCTAACCTTTTATTTTTGAAATTACAGTTCAATATGAAATTAAGCTCTGTGGAGTTTTTTAATTTGTGCGATTTCTATGACAAATGGAAAACCTCCTTTGTTCCCAAAAATATTGCATCTTTAAGGCCTGTTTCACACTGGATGCATAAGCAGAGTGTTTTTTTTTTTTTGGTGTCCATGTTAACACATTAGATCATTCACACTGTACACCGAGGCGGCGTGGCAGAGCAGAAGCAGCAGTGCTGTGATCATTTCGGCACTCAGTCTATTTTTGCTATTTTCGTTGTTTTTTGGTCAAAATGGTTAACATGTATAATAACAAATTTCTCCATAAAATCAAATAAGTGAAGTGTTTCACGGTTACCAGATTACTTTTGTCATGTAAACTACTAGGGTTGTGTACCATTCACATTTAAACCTGAAATTCTTTGTTGTACGATACTTTAGGGATCTTTACCTCAATAACTGTAAAGAAAATGTAAGTCATTTATAGAAGTGCTATTGACATTATGCCAGAGCTGCCTTGGTTGGTTGCTGTCTGCCATTGTCTGGGATGTTTGTATACTGTAATATTTACCTGTTAAAAATAGTAGGCTACTAGCTACATAATTGAATTCATAAAACAACTTTTTATATTAATTATATATATATATATATATATATATATATATATATATATATATATATATATATATATATATATATATATATATATATATATATATATATATATATATATATATATATATATATATATAATAATATCAAATTTCATTTCTAAGAAATCCCTCCCCTCAACAAATTCTGTGTTGTGTATTTTCTGGTAATGAAATGAGGACATAAAACCTTAATTTAATTGATCTTTTAATCATATGAACGTAAACCACTTTTTTTGTCAAACATGCTGCACAATTGACCTATCTGTAAGCCCCGCCCCGCTTAGTTACTGTTGCTAACTCAGACAAACAAACGGAGTTGCTAACTGTCTTCCAATGACAGCTGTCAGTGTGAAAACCTTATCCCACGATGTTTTTGGATACAGAATGTAGCTGACCCTGTCCGAATGATGGCCAAACTTAACTGATGGTTTATTACATCGTTTTTCAGTCCAAAAAAAAGCACCACAAGAGTTGAATAAACAAAGCAGAAGTGCGCATTAACGTCTCATTCACAAACTGTCTCTCTCCGTTGCATTATCATTTAACATGCATAGCAAATTATACAAAAACACTCATACAACTACTAACAGTAAACAAACATATACAGACCGTGTGCCTTTTCGGGGGTGCTAATAAACTGTACATTTTGTATCTGAAAACAACTCCGATAAACTGCTAGCTCTCCCTTTCACTACCCATATACTATAATACCCATCAAAATAGAAGTCCTCCTTAGTCCTCCTCAGATAATGTAGACCTTAAACATGTCTAAACATACAATATAAAAAATATATACAAAAACAAATCGTTTTTTGTTAACGTTACATGACCTGAGAACAGTTAGTTATTTCGGTTTGTATGTCAGCAGGGACTCCGTAACTTTAATCGTAACTTAATGAGAGTATGACCACCAGAAAATCCTCTCAGAATACCTGGAAACAGTGTTAAAGTACCCCAGGCACATCGTTTGACCATTTTTGTAGCATAAACACTATCAAACCGATGAAAGCTTTGGATTTTCCAATGTACCTCTATGGAGCTGAAACCTAAAGATGACCGAGTTCCAGTCCCAGCGCAACTGATACTCAACTGCCATTGGCTCATCTGCGTTCGAGTGGCGGGGCTTACCGATAAGTCAATTGAGATTTATACTGTTAAAATTAAACCATGGAGGGAAAATTGTGATTATTACTGAAAAAATAAATAAAGTTTTGATTGGGATTATCATAAATACTAGTATCCTAGTTAAATACTTGGACATGTACACCCTCTCAAGTCAAAAATTGAATGCAATGAATTAACAGTAACATATTTGTCAAGTTAAACCAAACTTTTATTTTGTCAGGTTGCCGTGAATACCTTTTAGAGTTTCTGTGTTTATGATATGACGATAGTTTTTCTCAAATTAAACGGTCAAATGCTCATGAAGTGACTCTCAGAACGGCTCTGGAGATGAAGTTCATGCATTCATATCCTCATATGAGATGGAAACACTCAACCGTCACACACGTGTGTGGGGTAAATGAAACCGCGCGATTTGGCACTGATTGATTTAATGTAAATTGGTACTCTGTAGTACCGACATAATTCGGTCAGTACCCTTAAAAGTACATTTTAAGAAGGTTTAGCCTTTTGTTCCAACATTGGTTGTGTAACTATGAATGATGTTTATTTTTCCAATATGTGACTGGTTTTGTCTCTTTGTGATTGTATGTGCTGCAGAGGATGGAGGGAGATGAAGAGGAGTCCCAGAGGGTGAAGCTGTCAAAGCAGAATGGAGTGAGGAAGAGCGAGTCAGAGGAGGAGCGGAGAGAGATGATCACCCCTGCCTTGAGAGATGCTCTGACTAAACAAGGTACAGCATGACCTTAACCCGGCTGTGTTATTATTCACTCGCGCAAAGAAAGATGTCTGTGACAGAAAAGAAAATTGTTGTACAGCGGATATTTGCACAAGTACATACACACTTTTTTTCATCAGTCTCCACATCTGATATAAAAATTATTATACATTAATATTAATATATATCTGATAAAAAAAATATTTTTGGACAGAGTTGCACTATCGTTCAAAGTTCGGGGTCAGTCATTTTTGTTTTTTAAATTTAAGAAATTATTAAAAGGATGCAACATAATTTATCAAAAGTGACCGTAAAGACATTTATAATTACAAAAGATTTCTATTTCAAATAAATGCTATTCTTTCTATTCATCAAAGAAAGTATGACGGTTTCCACACAAATATTAAACATATTAGGGTGATTTCTGAAGGATCATGTGACACTGAAGACTGGAGTAATGATGCTGTGATGTCATGCCCATAACACACGTTGCGGAGTCTGCAAGACTATGCACCGATTTTCAGAATATGTGGTTAGGGTTTGTTCATATCTCTAACCTACAATATGAGCAATAGTAATAGTGGTCCACCACTAATAAAAACTCTCGCTATTTAAAATGAAACTAGCTCTGCAAGATCGACAGCTATAGCTTTAAAATAAGCTTCTGTATCAGTTAAGCACACAAGCTACACATGCGCCTCACTGTTTACTGTGTCCCATTTCCCTGATGATGGACGGTTGTTTCCTGCTTTTCTAGCTGCTTTAATTGAGTATGTCTGAGATGGTTGTTTTCATCTATCAAAAAAAAAAAAACTGGATGCCAAGGCCTTGATGGTAATTAGGTCCTTGGCGCTGACAGAGTGTCACCCCGTTGTTGTAAACCTAGTTCCATTTATGATTGTTTCTCACACTTTTGACAGTTTTTGCTTTCCGTAAGTGTTCTCTCACGTTTGTTATTAATAAACTGGCTGCAGAGCTGCAAGTTTTCTCCTATTGTGCACTACAAATTTCACCCCCGTCGTCTGGTTTCTGATGGAGACTCTTATGGTGTGACTGTGCCTAACGGAGCTTAATGATGCAGCAAAGCCCAATTACTCCTCTCCTGCTGCTGGAGTTCCCTTGAGTTTCTAGCTCCACACCTTTCATTAGCACAGTCTGCCTCCAGCCGCATGCACACACTGCACACCAGAGACTGGCCGGCGCTCACATTTCCACCAAGGTTGTGTGTACTACCAATCAGTGTCTACTGTGCTTGTGGCAATGTGCAACACCTCAGAGCATGTTGTTAGTTTAACATGCTTGATATTGCAAGCTCACAATCACTAGAGCCCAAGAGATCTCCACAGTACGAGACACGCATTGAGCGAATATTATCCTGGTAATGGTAATAATATTATTGTTATATGGCAAATTTCTCCCAACCTGTCTAGAATGTGTCCAGGTGCCTCATGTATAAAACTTTCTGTAGATTCCATCCTAAAAGTGTGAGGTACGCACAAAAGCTAGATTTTGCATATGCACAAAAGTTGTCAGATTTATAAAACCATGCTTATGCCAGAACCTGTGGAAAATTCCCTTAACAAAAACCCAGTCAGTTGTACGTGCATCCCTTCTCCTCCCCAAAATAACCATATATGGAGCTTACAACGTAATGTAATCTGCATATCATTTGCATATGAATATTCCCATCCACATGATACCATGTTTAACAATACAAGACATTAGGAAAATGAGATACGGTCTCATATACCTGGCCATTTGTGCTGTCACATTACATTGCTAAAAATCATTCAGTATCCGTGTCTTGTTTTAGAATATTAAATCAAATTTGTATAAAATGCTGTTCAGAGAAGTGTTATTTCCTTCAAATACAGTGGTGTTTTTCATAATATTGGAAAGCCCATGAAAGGGGTTCTCTTTAGGCTACTGTCTGTGTGCACACGACACCAACAGCACATCTCCATTCAGCAGAGCTTGTACTGTATTGTCATTGGACTTATTCAAACCGCCCAATGAACGGTTCGATCACTTAGCAAGTCGTTCAGTGTCTTTAATTATAACGTCTATGTTGCTAAACCATCTGCGTAGACAAGTAGTCAAGTGTGCATTATTGATCATTATTCACATGAAAATATTTATTCAGAATGTGAGTTCTGCTAATGAATTATCATGCACCAAGCAATTCGGGCTTTAGTTAAAACCATAAAAACACAGCATGTCACAGGAAAAGTCTTCAAGCAATTCCACTTCAAATATTTCTATTTAAATTTGTTTGATGTTTTAACTTCTGGATAATGATTTCATGTCATTTGAGTGCGTAACTCCATTAATGAGAGTGGCATATTTAATCTAAATGTGTATATCAGATGTAAAACAGAGTTTAAAGGGTTAGTTCACCCAAAATTGAAAATATCATTAATTTCTCACCCTCATGTCGTTGACCTTCGACCTTCGTTGATCTTCTGAACACAAATTAAGATGTTTTTGATGAAATCCGAGAGCTCTCTGACCCCACATAGATTGAAACGTTTTTACCAGTAAGGCCCAGAAAGGTAGTAAAGACATTGTTAAAATAGTCCATTTGTTCAACCTCAATGTTATGAAGTGACGAGAATACTTTTTGTGTGCAAAACCCCGGAAGCGTTGCACTGTTTACTAGGGGTGGGAGAAAAGGTAGATGCATCGCGATTCGTTATCCAAAGATTCAGAATCGATTCTCAAAAATTCAGAATCGATTCTGTGTTCAATTCAAACGGCCACTTCACCACTGTGTGCGCGCGGTCACCGGCCAAACAGAAAAACCTGTTGATAGGCGAACGTTCGTATGCTGGTGAATTGGCTTCATTTAATATAAAATGGACAAACTACGACCTGCTCAGGGGCGTCGCACCCGTGAGGACACTTTTCCCAGTGAGAGGGTTAAACACCCGCATGTTTTATGCAGTTTTTCCGCAGTTTTGCACAGACGCCTTACAGAAGTCGCTCCTCGGTTTCTCTGCCCACTCTGTGTCTGTACTCGCTGCGGCTGCCTCCCCATTTCAAAAATGTACTTTGCTTATTAAAAGCAAAGTTTTTAATTTCAAAAGCATTTCTAAATTAAGTTCATATTTCCAACAAACGAAATTCTGAGCCAAAATAACGAAGTGGTGCTCAAGTAGGCTATAAGGCGCTTTCCTTGCCATTAATGCTTAATGACACTCCACCGTCTCCGACGCGGTGGCCGGGACATAAACCTACCAACATCCATGGCATAATTTTTGGAATGACTTATGGAATATTGCTGAACTACTGCACAATGTTTCAAACGAATGGAAAATTCTGAACAAAGACTTCATTTTGGTGAGCGATTCGTTAAATGTCTCGCACATGACTGTTGCAGCTCGGCAAGTTCTCTCATGCGAGATGTTATGCGCACACACTGAATTTGGTTTCTCAGCGAGCGCTAAAGTTGTTTTTCTTCTGCATTAGCCTATGTTTTAAAGATTTTTTTGTGACTCTAACCAAAGTAAACTTTTTTTTTTTTGCTTTACAGACATTTTTTGTTAATGTTCTAAAGAAACTGAATTAATTGTCACAGTTGTAAATTGAGAACTGTTTATTCTTAATGATTGTTCTTTGCAATTGTATGGCTTACTATGTTTCATTAGAGCTTGTTAATCCTGAATATAATTTTGTTAATAAAATACAAGTATTGAAAGAAATCTTCATAATCTTTTTTTAATATGGCAATACTGTCAAGCAGATATTCTAACTATAAACAAAAACATGTTAGCTCCAATTTTGGTTAAAATGTAAAGTTCATGTATTTGCACAGCATGATAAGTAGTTACCAAAAATGTATGTTAAGAATCGTTTTGGGAATCGGATCGTTACTCCCAGAATCGGATCGAATCGTTAAGTGCCTTAAGATTCCCACCCCTACTGTTACTACGTGAACAGCGTAGGAGACTGACATGGATGAGAAGAAATTGTTGCATTTAGTGACAAAGTGACAAAGTGACGGCCAAGTATGGTGACCCATACTTGGAATTTGACCATTTAACCCATCCAGTTAATGCACACACATTAGGAGCAGAGTAGTGAGTAGTTAACACACACACACTGCAAACATGTATACAAACACCCAGAGCAGCGGGCAGCCTTGTGTGGCGCCCGGGGAGCGATTAGGGGTTAGGTGCCTTGCTCAAGGGCACCTCAGTCATTTCCCACCGGTTCTGGAATCGAACCAGCAACCTTTGGGTTACCAGTTTAACTCCCTAACCACTAGGCCATGACTGCCACAAAGTCAAAGTTAAGTTGTTATACAAAGTATTCTCGTTCTGTCTTTGCAAACCCATAAGACCTTCATTCATCTTCGGTCTATGTTGCTATGACATGAGGTTAAGTAATTAATAACAGAATGTTCATTTTTGGGTGAACTAACCCTTTAAATCATTGTCTACTTTATTACTTAATTCACTCCGGTAAAAGTGCACGGGCACGGTCTAGAGTGTCTATACGGTGCGCATAGATTTACGCCTAGTTTATTTCTTATAAATCCCGATATGTGCGTGGAAAATTGCTTGCGCACATTTCTATGCCCGTTTTCTGCGTATGCAACATTTATACATCAGGCCCCAGGTCATTTCTTACCCAAAATGTATAAGGAACAAATAAGTTGCTTAACTGCACAGTTGTCTGGAATACTTGATTCTAATTGTTCAATCTCAGCATTTTGCGGTAACATTTTTGCTAGTTTAATTTTTCTCACGCAACTCCATAATTTTGATTGCACTAGATTATTTTTTTTATTAATCGAGCAGTCAATATTTCTCATGCTAATTATTTTTTTACATTTAGACGACAACAAATGCAATGCTCACTTAGTTAAGTAGAATAATTACGAATAATTTAAAAAATCTCAATAAATATCCACCTTTCTTACTGTACATTGATGTTGTGAGGTGTAAATTAACTTGAAGCATTTACAGTAAAATTATAGATTTTTAGGAGTTTCTTTTTTAATTTATTGTTATTTAATTATATAGTGTAATATCTGTTGTCTGCTATAACATGAAAATAGTTGGCTTATCATATCGTAATCGAAGATTTTGTTATTCACACAAAATAAACCCTCACAGGGTGTTTAAAACACAGACATGAAGAGAAGGGGGGTTTGTATCATATATTATTTATATATTACGAATCACATAATAGGTGTTTATTTGCATATTACAGAATTTTGTAAATGTCTTAATATTTAAAATGTTTCTATTTTATTTTGGAAGGAAATATAACCTAGACATTTCATCGTAAGCTTCGCCCTAAATGAAGTGACCTCCTGTTGGTTTGTTTTTGCAAGTTGAGTTGTGAACCGTGAACGCACAAACAAATCTTGCCTGCAGACTAGATAAGGTTCTGATGTGAGATTATATAACACTCATTTCCTGTGGGGCTGACTGGTAACATCCTCTCGCTCGCTGTTATTTTTGCTCTTTTAATGATAATCTGAAATGATTCCCTTCTGCATTATTAGCGATGATTTAAAGATAAATGAGGGAGAGAGCTAAAGAACTCTGAGATTTCTTTTATTCACTTCCTTTAACAGCAGAAGAAATACAGCAGCTAGAGCAGAAAAAGAGGGTTAATGTGTTTGGACCGAGTGATGGAGACTGGTGGATTTTTTTTTTTCTTCTTCTATTAAAGCCTCTTCATTCGCCTCACACTATAAATAACAGCTTGAAATGAAAACCTGAAGTAATGAAACTAAAATTATCCCATAACAGTGCGTCATTGATCTTGTGAAGTTCTGTTTTGGTGCTGTTTGTCATCAGTGGTGTGACGTTTTTGTTCCTGTCAGCTTCCTATGGTCCTGAGAGAGAATAAATTGTGAGGCTTCATATCTGGCAGACTATCCATGAACTGTGCCCTTGTTTGGTTAACTTTAATAAAAAATAAAAAACATCTTTATTTAAACATTTTAGATGTACTATTTACATCAGAGCCCAAGATCCACCCACATTCATAAGGTACAGAGATGAAAAAATAAAATAAAATGATTTAGTGCATTATTTAGAGGTATATCCAGTACATTTAAAGAGGTCTGAGAGTCTCAATAAGGTCCAATCAAAATTGCATTGTCCTTCTGGTGGCGTCATGCACTTTGCCTGTGGTACACTCCAAAGAGGGCAATGTCCAGCAAATAGGATATCCAGGTAAAAATAGCTGGGGATGATGGCTCCAACCAGATTTTCAGGATAACTTTTTTGGCAGCTGTAATATCATCATTTTGCATCATCGGAGGATTTTTTTCCAGAAAACAAAGGCATAATTCTCTCATCTCAGGGGGATATGAGGGGGGAAAGTACCATAATTCGAATATACTACCGGGTTTCTACTGATCCGAAGCTTAATGCTAATCACTCAAGTAACCCTTTAAGTACAAGAAAAAGGAGACTATGTCTGGTTAACCTTGATAGATTAAACTTATTTAGAACAAACATAATTCCTTTTATGGATATATTGTCACAGGTAGTCAGTAATTTATCCCCAAATGTGAATAGGATTTGTTGTAGGTGTTGCTCAGCATAGTAACCCTATTTGCTATAACACACCCTCCTGGTCTTATTGTGCATGATACTCCAAAGAAAATGTTTTTCTTCATCAAAATGTAGGTCATTTGCCTCTAAAACAATTGTGTTGGTGGCATAATTAGCTTTATCCATTTAGCCAAAAACGTGTTAAGTCATTGTTTTAGGCTGTTGCTGTTGTAGATAATGAACCCTTAAAGGGATAGTTCACCCAAAAATTAAAATTGCCCCATGATTTACTCACCCTCAAGACATCCTATGTGTATATGACTTTCTTCTTTGAGACAAATGCAATCGGGGATATATGAAATAATGTCCTGGCTCTTCCAAGCTTTATAATTACAGTGAATAGAGAATTAGATTTTGAAGCCCCAAAAAGTGCATCCATCCATCATGAAAGTAATCCACACGATTCCAGGGGGTTAATAAAGGCCTTCTGAAGCGAAGCGATGTATTTTTGTAAAAACTTTAAAAACTAAAATAACTGTTTATAGACATCTATTGTGGTATTTTACATTTTTATTAATTTCTTGTTAAAATACATGCAACTAAATATCACTGGTTATTCATGAGTCATATATTGGTGCATTTATGTAAAATATAATAATTTTTGTATTGATTTAGAGAGAAGTACTTTTTTAGTATTTTACATATAATTGCCTGTTTGCTCAAATAATATAGTAAATAGAATATAAAAATGCATGCTTTTAGACCATTTCAAAATCATTATAAATACTGTGATTTGTATATCAAATCTGATCAAAAGGCTGGATAATCATTTTTAGCTATCTCACCTGGTTGTGAACTCAGTTTTTAATGCTCACTGATGTGTCAAGTGCTTCAGTTTCTATGCACATGAATCCTCATTATGTGAAGATTCAGCATGTCTCGACTTTCAGCTGCCCAAATATAGAGCCTTCATAGCTGAAACCAAACCTGCTCTCTGATCCCGGCTCTATCCAAACAGATGCAGTTCTTCAGAGAGAGAGAGAGAGAGAGAGAGGACGAGCAAGCGCCTCCCCTACATCCTCAGCCCCAGCGAGCTATTTGCAGACATAAAAGACAAGAACATGTGTTTGATGTGGAGTTTAGCTAATGAACATGGGAGAGAGACTCAAAATTGGAATCATTATTATGGAGCTTCTTTCCTTCGGTTCTTCTTACCACTTGCACTCCTTTCTGCACGTAGAGAGAAATTGTGAAAAAGAGAAGAATTCACCAAAAATGAAAATTGACATTGTTTACTCGCCCCCAACCACATTTTCTTCTTTCATCAAATACAAATATTTTTTTTGTCTATATACAACAAAAGTGGATGGTAATTTATTAACCCACAAAAAGGACAAAAAACTAGTCTTTGTTGATCTTGAGACAAATATAATGATGTTCAGTGAATAGTGAACTTATCTAGGTCTGTATGCATCACATTTAAAACAAAATTTGGGTGAACTATCAATGCAGTTCCTGTTGGAGGAGAAATAAAGCTCTCCCAAAAACCACTTGGCAGACTAGCACTAGTGATGTGAACTCTAACAGCCCTTTCAGCACAGAGCGATGCCTTTATATTCTGCGGTTTTATTAAAACTGCTATAGGGAGTGATGGTTTCCCCAGTGATGGCCCTTACATGTGGATTAAAGTCTAAATCGAGTCGGATTCCTCAAGGGGACGCAGCGCAGTTGTGGGAGAACGAGGCGTTGAACCTTAGAAATGGGCAGACTTCAAGTGCTTAACTGGATATGTGCAGGCTTAAGCACATTTGGCCTTCCAGACTGCTTCGATGTATTGAGCAGCTTTGTTGGAAAATTTCTCCTGTTAGATGTTTGAGATCCTGAGCAAACTGTAAAATGGAACGCTTTGTGCTAGTACAGGGTGTACATTATAAATGCACCCTTTTTCATTGCCTTCTATATCATCTCTGATGCTAAAGATGTTAAATACTGCTGTTTTAAGCTACTGTACTACTTTTGTGAATTAGAATAGTATTGATGTTTTCAAACGTTCAGTTTGAACATGGTAAAAATTTAAATTTAAAATGTCTTTTTTCTGTTTTATTATATTTAAAATGTAATTTATTTCTGTGATGGCAAAGCTGAATTTTCAGCATCATTACTCCAGTCTTCAGTGTCACATGATCCTTCAGAAATCATTCTAATATCCTGATTTGCTGCTCAAGAAGCATTTCTTATTGGTATCGATGTTGAAAACAGTTTTGCTGCTTAATATTGGGGAAAATGTGATATGTTGATACTTTTTTTTTTTTCAAAGGGATTTTTTTGATGAATAGAAAATATATAACCTGCAAATAAGATGTTTTCAGGACCTAACCAGCATCCCAGAGGTCCCCCCTCTATTATCATGAGCACTTTGTTTCTAATTCAAACAGTATACAATGAAAATATATCTTTCATATTAACACCGTGATGCCTTAGTTTATAAACTATTACTTTAGTTTAGGATAGAAAGTATCTGTAATTTATCTGTTTTTGATCACATAAAAAATAAATACATACACACACACACACACACACACACACACACACACACACACACACACACACACACACACACACACACACACACACACACACACACACACACACACACACACACACATACACACCCCTAAAGGATTATTAGGAACACCATACTAATACTGTGTTTGACCCCCTTTCGCCTTCAGAACTGCCTTAATTCTACGTGACATTGATTCAACAAGGTGCTGAAAGCATTCTTTAGAAATGTTGGCCCATATTGATAGGATAGCAGTTGATGGAGATTTGTGGGATGCACATCCAGAGCACGAAGCTCCCGTTCCACCACATCCCAAAGATGCTCTATTGGGTTGAGATCTGGTGACTGTGGGGGCCATTTTAGTACAGTGAACTCATTGTCATGTTCAAGAAACCAATTTGAAATGATTCGAGCTTTGTGACATGGTGCATTATCCTGCTGGAAGTAGCCATCAGAGGATGGGTGGTCATAAAGGGATGGACATGGTCAGAAACAGTGCCAATTGGGCATTGTTTAAATGCCACGGCCTACCTGAGCATTAAGGGGCCTAAAGTGTGCCAAGAAAACATCCCCCACACCATTACACCACCACCACCAGCCTGCACAGTGGTAACAAGGCATGATGGATCCATGTTCTCATTCTGTTTACGCCAAATTCTGACTCTGAATGTCTCAACAGAAATTGAGACTCATCAGACCAGGCAACATTTTTCCAGTCTTCAACTGTCCAATTTTGGTGAGCTCGTGCAAATTGTAGCCTCTTTTTCCTATTTGTAGTGGATATGAGTGGTACCCGGTGGGGTCTTCTGCTGTTGTAGCCCATCCACCTCAAGGTTGTGCGTGTTGTGGCTTCACAAATGCTTTGCTGCATACCTCGGTTGTAACGAGTGGTTATTTCAGTCAAAGTTGCTCTTCTATCAGCTTGAATCAGTCGGCCCATTCTCCTCTGACCTCTAGCATCAACAAGGCATTTTCGCCCACAGGACTGCCGCATACTGGATGTTTTTCCCTTTTCACACCATTCTTTGTAAACCCTAGAAATGGTTGTGCGTGAAAATCCCAGTAACTGAGCAGATTGTGAAATACTCAGACCGGCCCGTCTGGCACCAACAACCATGCCATGCTCAAAATGGCTTAAATCACCTTTCTTTCCCATTCTGACATTCAGTTTGGAGTTCTGGAGATTGTCTTGACCAGGACCACACCCCTAAATGCATTGAAGCAACTGCCATGTGATTGGTTGATTAGATAATTGCATTAATGAGAAATTGAACAGGTGTTCCTAATAATCATTTAGATGTATGTATGTATGTATGTATGTATGTATGTATAAATTATATAATTAAGTGTTTTTTTTAAAGTGTTTATTAAGTGTTTTTGATTTCTTTGTTAAAGGCAGGGTAAGATGTTTTTTTTTTTTTGTCTTTTTTTTTAAAGGTTATTTAGCTCAATCAGTTCTAAGAAAACTTGTTAATGTCTACACGCTTTGTTTCCAGGGTATAAACTAATAGGAAGTCACTCTGGGGTGAAACTGTGTCGTTGGACTAAGGTAGGTTGTTTTCTCCTATTGATTTTTTTGTCAAGACTCTTTTCTTTTTTTTTAGCAATTTTCTCTTTTAAAGCAGCACAATCTTTCCAGGCAGGAACAGTTTTTTCTTTGTATAAATGAAACAAATGTTGCCCTTTTTTTGTGTTAGTCAATGCTGAGAGGGAGAGGCGGCTGCTATAAACACACCTTCTACGGGATTGAATCGCATCGATGTATGGAGACCACGCCGAGCCTGGCCTGTGCCAACAAATGTGTTTTCTGCTGGAGGTAGGTGAAGGTTTTTTCCATTACTATATATACAAATAAATTAATACTGAAAAAATTATCTAAAATAATCTATTATTGCTCATATTTAGGGTTTCAACTAACCCCTAAGTATTAAATATTGTGCATAACTCCACCAAATATTATATTTTTATATAACAAATATCCACTTCAACTATTGTATAATAATAACATTTAAATTAACCATTTGATACAATGCACTTATTGTGTAAATTCAATGTAATGTTTTTACATTGCACCTGCAAGTAATTATAATTTTTATAATTACACTGTTAATCCTTCCCTTACACCTTAACTCACCCTTAAAGGGATAGTTGGATAGTTCACCCAAAACGACTGTTATCCTTTACTCACCCTAAACTTGTTCCAAACCTGTATGAATTTCTTCGTTCTGATGTACACAAAATAAGATCTTTTGAAAAACGTCGGTAACCAAACAGTTAATATGCCCTATTGACTTCCATAGCATTTTTGGTGCCGCACAACTGTTTGATTTAAAATATTCTTCATATTATCTTTGTGTTCAGCAGAACAAACAAACCCATACAAGTTTGGAACAACTTGATGGTGAGTAAATGACGGTGGACTTGGGTGAACTATTACTTTAAACCTACCCATACCATCAAACCTGTCCCTAGCATTATTCATATAGCAGCAAAAGTGTTTTAGGTAACACTTTATATTACAGTGTCCTTGTTACATATGTTACATTTACTTACTATGGTAATAACAATAAATTATGCATAATTACATGCAACTAACCCTGAACCTAACCCTATGTTGAGTGCATTTTAATTAATATTACTCGCTTAAATATATTATTACACTGTAACAAGGACACCTTAAAATAGTGTAACTTTGTGTTCTTGTTGTATTGCAAAACACAAAGTACATTGTAACTAACAAGTACTTTTTTGACGCAAGTAGTTTGAGACCTAATATAAAGTGGGACTAAACAATGGGTTAAAGGTTAAAAAGTCATACTTTTTAAACTGTAATTCAAAATATCAACCTGTATTATGTGAGATGCCTGAGCAAACAGCTATGATGTCCATCTGAATTAATTGTAAGTGCAACGTAGATGTCCTTCTGATTCATAGTGACAAGAAAAGAAGGTAGTATTTGATATTCCTGTCATTGGCTTTGAGGCTTTATGTCGGAGGGAAGGGGGTGCTTTCAAAGAGCATCAGCACACCTCCTCTGAAGAGTGTATCTGGGATGGTTTCCGCTGTGTGTGACCCTTAGTTGCCTTCAATACACAGCACAGCTTAAAGCTGCAAGATGGACTTGATTTAAAGACTGAGTGTGACACAAACATCCATCCATAAACTAAAAGGACACTGTGTCTGTCCTACAGCTCTAGGGCAGGACATACTGGGACAGTCTCCAATGCACAAAACCCAACTTCTGTGTCTGTAGTTTGAGCTGCGCTGTCAGATTAGCGCAACAGATTGAGGGTGTCTTAGAGACTTTGATCCTGCTGTTGAGTAAATCTGTCATTTCCCATCCATTTTTCTCATTGAATCAGCTGATTTTGAGGCGTTATGGGGCATTATGAAGAAAAATCGTCATCTTGAGATTGTCAGTGAAATCTATTTTTATGCCCTTGTGTATGAGCGGTGTATCGGATCTAGTTGTTGGCATCGTGGGTTGTGTTTTGTGTTGTGCCGCTGTGACTCAGAGCGTTGCGCTAATCAAATTTTTCATCCGTTTCGTTGCCACATGCTGTGAGCGTCCTCAAATGCCACACAGTTAATGACATAATGCAAATAAATGTGCTGAAGAAGTTTAAAATGCAAAAGTCGTTTAGTCCTCCGCTTTCATGGAATGTGATGGAAATATTGAACTTCGCATAAGAGGAGTAATTTGGTTAAAAGTGCCACTCGAAATTTATGAGTTTGAAGAGGCCTCTTTATATGGACGGGTTGGATAATTTAGGTGGTATTGCCTGAAACTGAGCAAAGGCATTAGAGGGAAAGCTCTTAAAGCCATCTCAAACATTGGCTCTTCAGCCCAGGAGCTCATCTTGATAAAGGCAAGAGAGCAAAAAGATCACGGCTGTTTATTGTTAATGCTGCTTAACCAGGAATAGGTATTTATTTGTCTTAGACATCATCAATGTGTTTGGTTCTTGGTATTAATTCATACTAATGGTAATATTCAAAGGTCCCGTTCTTCGTGTTTTTTTTGAAGCTTTGATTGTGTTTACAGTGTGCAATATAACGTGTTCATGTTTCGTGTGTAAAAAAACACAGTATTTTTCACACAATTTACTTATCTGTATACCGCTGTTTTCACTGTCCTAAAAACGGGTTGATGAGTTCCTTGTTCTATGAAGTCCCTCCTTCAGAAATGCGTAACGAGTTCTGATTGTGATTGTGTTGTGATTTGACAGCAGCTTAGCGCACATGGCACGGTTCCCGTGTTGTGATTTGACCGCAGCTTAGCGAACGTGGCACGGTTCCTGTGTTGTGATTCGACAGCAGCTTAGCACATGTAACTTGCATGGAAAGGTCACGCCTCTTAACGGGAGATATATGCGCGCTTAATGATTTCTACAGCGTCCCTGGGAAAGCCAAACAAAGGTGATTTGACTCCGGGATGAAAATAACAGCGTCTCGACGACATGGCGACAAACACACTCAAACGCACCACTTCCTTTTCTCCATGCGACCTTCCTCTTCTCCACGTGGGACAGCAACAAGACCACGCCCCCTTTTTCACGTATTCTTGTGGGCGGAGGTTAGTCTGTTCTACTGTTCTACTGACGTAATTAATGAAGGAAGTACCAGGATGTAGTCCAAGCCGGCCGTTCGCTGTAGGCTTTGAAAGGGAACTTCTGTTCAATAAAATATCTCGCTTGGCATTGAACTTTGAGCTTTATAATTTTACAGGTATTATTTATGCTCTAACAGCAACATTACACACTAACTAAAGTTTGAACAGTGGGATCACGAAGAACGGGACCTTTAATACTATTAATGGTAGTTTAAAAAAAAAATTATTATTATGGTATTATAATAAAAATAAAATGTATTTAATTTAAATTTATATTTATTTTAAGTTTTATTTTATTTTTACTCAGACATGTTTTGGTTCCCACATTTGGTACCCACAAATCATTGCTTACATAGTGTTTTCACAAATGTTGGATATGAATGTGTCACTGTGGCCTAATTAGTAAGGTTATAATTGTATGCATGTATGTACTTTTGTATAATATAATAAATAATTATAATATATTAATAAAAATATAAAATAAAATATATTCTGTTCTATTTTATTATTCTATTTTATTCTATTCTATTTTACATGTTTAGTTTTTATTTATTGATCTATCAGTCATGGATTTTTAGAGACATTTTTAGAAACAATGTTTTTACTCAGACATGTTTAAGAAAGCCTTGCATACCCTCATGATGGCATTTATTTAAAAGATTTATTTACTATAACCATATACGCTTGCAACTAAAAACGTAAGCGGAAAAAACAACCTGCTTGTAGGCTAGTTGTTCAGACAACCCACTGACTAGTCAATTTTAAAAATGTAGTTTTGCACATCCTCATAATAGGATTTGGCTCTACCCCTGGTGAAGTGAAGGGATATGGCGTCACATCCAGCGTTTTCACATCTCCTGTTGCTATTTATGGCAGGGGAAGGAAGTAAAGCCACATTGCCTGGCATTTATGCCCTTTTATATGATGTGAGAGCTGTTGAAAGGGTCACAGGATGCTAATTTGCAGGCAGTGGGGGTGCAGGTGTTGTTCTCAGGGGAATGAGACCGCGGTCCAGGGCGTGTAATGCTGTGACGGTGTCGTGCTGACAGGAGCTGTCCTCTCTCATTCTCTCTGAACAGACACCACACCAACCCGGTGGGCACAGAGTGGCGCTGGAAAATGGACCCGGCCGAGAAGATCATTCAGGAGGCCATGGAGAACCACAGGAACATGATTCGGCAATTCAGAGGTAATGGCTCCCCAGAGCTTCAATGTCTGTTACCTTCAGCTAACCTCTCCTGCTGCCTTTAAACAAACAACGGAGGATTAAAAGGCCATTTCACTATAAAAAAAAACAAATAAAAAAAAACATTGTCCATTATTTTCAATTGCATCTAACCTCACACCAAGTTTGATGTAAATAAATGCAAAAAAGTTGTCTGCACCAAATTCGATGTGAATTTTCTGGTCCGTGTTTAGTTTTGGTGTACAAGTGAAATGTCAAAAAACCTGAGCGGAATATTAAGGCATGATGTAAATAGGCCTTCACACTGTAATTGTACAAAAAGAACTGATAGCACTTTACAATAAAGTCTCATTTGTTAACATTAGTTAATGCATTTCCTGAACATGAACTAACAATGAGCAATGTATCTTTTTTTTTCTTTTTTTACAGCATCTATCAATCTTTGTTAATGTTAGTTAATAAAAATACAGCTGTTCATTGTTTGTTCATGTTAGTTCACTGTGCATTAACTAATGTTAACAGATACAACCTTTGATTTTAATAATTTATTAGTAAATGTAGGAATCAACATTTACCTAAGATTAATAAATGCTAATTTAAATATTGTTTATGTTCAATAAGGTTTTGTAAAATAAACAACATTTTACATAAAAGGTTTTGTAAAAGGTATTGTAAAATAAACACTTTACAGTAAGTTTACAATAAATTTTCTTTTCCTATTATTTTAATAATTTGTTTTGGTTTCCCAAGTATACTTGAAAAAAAAAATATATGTATAATAGATTTTTTTGGGGGGTTTTCCCCTCCCCCTAATATTTTTGCTCCAGTATGTTTTGAATATGAATGCGTCATGGCCTGAACGATTATTGCTTTTTTATTATTAATTCATTTTCATTTATTACTTATTCATTACTTTTTACTTTTTTTTCATTACATTAACATTTTATTTTTATAACCATATAATAGCTTTTGTGCAAGTTTTTTGTGTGCACGTTTGATGCAAATAAATGGCTTAAGTTGTCTGTGCACCAAATCCGATGTGAAATATTTTGGTCTGTGTTAGTTTTTGGTGTTTCTGGAACGTATACTGTTGTGCATAAAATGTACACCTGCTGTTAATAGGCCTTTACACTGTAATTGTACAGAAATAACTTTTTGTTTTATTTAAATCCTTTTCCTCAGCAGCGCGTATCCAGTTGGAAGCTATTCAAACATTGTGTGACATAACACTGTGTTGACGTCTTTACACTCTGAAAACCCTCCCAGATTCAGAGATTGTCCAACAGACACTGGGGTATATTTAGCTGTCACTACGGTTTGCAGAAGGCGGTAACAGGACAGGCTCTAAGTGCAGTTCGACTGGGTCTAATTAATTCATTTGCACCCTGTCACTTTCTTCACCATCTGCTGCATCAGATCAGTAGTGGATCCATCAGCTTTCAGCAGCATTAAGGAGACTGGGTTTGTGGCTGGATTGGTTTGACAGGCCGAGATCAGATGGAAAGGGCGTTTTGCTGAGACTTTTTTTGCAAAGCAACAGTTGAGAGCTTTTATTTGCTTGTGTTGCAGATAATTCCCAATATAGTATTTAGTATTTAGGGGACATGGACTCTATTTGGATTTCCTATGGAAAATTTGTTTCACAGATGTGTGTTGTGATTTTGGTAACATCTGAATCAAACAACCTTGGTAAAAACAATGATGTAGTGTTTTCATTCTAACTTTCATCCTCTGAGAAATCTAATTATAGCTGGATAGGAATGCCTGTGATTGTGGTATTTCATGTTGGTACATGTTTTTTAACCTTGATCAAATACCATAGCGGAAGCTAAATCGGCATTGGCTATCATTGAATTGCCTTCATATGCCAGAATATTTTACATTTAAATTTATGCATTTGGCAGACGCTTTTATCCAAAGCGACTTACATTGCATTCAAGGTACACATTTTACATTTTGTCAATTCTTGCTTTCCCTGGGAATCGAACCCATGACCTTGCTCTACTGTTTGAGCTACAGGAAAGCATCTTCATTATGAGTTTCGAACATTTTGCAAATCCTTTCCTTAATTATACATGTCATTTTAGAATATAATCATATATATGCAGACTCTCTTTATTTCAGTTGGTTTTGTGACTTCACACATCCAGATCATCAGTTTACCTTCCGTAAATGTAATTTTTTCTGAGCTTCAGTTGAGGTCGCAAACAGAGTGCAGAATTGGCATTTGAATTTAAATGGTAAGAAATTCATGTAACCGTAGTTTTGAAATTAAGCAAATTCCCAAACCCTTACTGATTGTACATTTATTTGGATAAAAACATCAGCTAAATGGCAAATTTCCCGGTTTCTCAGAGCGGAAGTCGTCATAGTTGGGTTAAATATTATAGCTCTGAATGAGAGAATACATTCATTCTTTGTTTGTGTGCCTATTTGCTCAAATAGCAAAAGAAAAACACAACAATAGTGATTTCACAACTTTCAAGAAGAGGGAAAAAGCAGAGTGAGATCAAAAGAGAGAAATATGTAAATTTGTAGCATCACTCCCATAGACGCTGTATTAGAAACACCCTCACAGCAGCGGTAACTTGTTTTTTGTAATTTGATGCAAAGTAATAATATATATATATATATAAAAAGGATAATACAAAAAACGTTGCAGGATTTACGATATTGATGACTGTTAAAACGCGTCATCACAGTCTGTGAAAAAGGTCTATTAGTAAATGAAATAGTGGAATGAATCGTGCTGCTTTTCAAATGTTTACTGCCAATGGAAATTATCTCTGTTTTGATGGCAAATTCTTTGTAGAAAATGATGTCCTCCACTCTTAAGGCTATTTTTGCAATGACATACCAATACTGTGTCATAAAACTTTCTAATGCCAGCTAATTTCCTCCTCCCGCCAAAATGTGCCTGTCGGGACGTAACGCATTCCTGTCTCTCATTCCTCATCTCCACAATCAGGTGACGTCAACTCGTAATGAGTTGTGATTTCACTGCCAGTTCCAGAGTTCAACTTCCATCTCAGTGCTTTGGTGGACATCTGGATCAGACTTTTTTTTAGGATTGAGGGGGCACACCAGATGGGTTTTCAAGAACCTTAAGATGGGAACTAAATCCTTTTGCTCTTTTTCTTAGCGTTTGAAACGACTCCCTCAGCATCACTGGTTTTGTTTTACCTCACTGCCTTCATACTCCAGAATATGGGGTGATATGGAGACAATTTTTTCCCTTTGTCTGCAGTAGTCTGAAAAATTAATCAGAGATGTCTAGCGTAGATGTCTACAAAACAGATCTGCAGCTAAGAGAGGGAGTTTTCTGATGATATCTGCTGGGAATGTTATTAGGTGGAGTGGCACAGTCCCAAAGTCAGTTTGATTCGATGTTATCATTCGTAAATCAAGGTTTCTGCTTTTTGAAACTTAAGACATCTGTCTTTGATCATCTGCTTTGGGTACAGATGTCAAACTTTTGTATTTTTCTGAAGTGAACATTGCTCATGGCCTACTGTTCTGGTTGAATTATTTTTCAGAAATCTAATGAAATCCAGTCTAGCAACTTTTTTTCCTTTTGAGTTTCGAGAAATGGACAGGGAATGTTTTGATAAAGCAGTACATATTTTTTTGGTCTAAAGATTAGCACTTTTGATGCATCTGAGCCAGAGAAATTGAGGCTCCTGATGGAGTGTCTGAATTAGTGCCAGATGTGTGTGCGCAAGTTTGTGTGCGTGTTGCACCACCTCCGCATCCTCGTCTTGATCTCAGCGTCCTCTCAGACTTGGTGGCACAGTTGACATTTAGCAGTGACATCACAGCTGCTTGTAGCAGAAGTAAGCCATGATGACCTAGGGCTGAGTAAACAAACGCACTAGCAACTGAACAGAAAGAGCGGATGAAAGGCCAGGAAACACGCTGTGCCGAGGGTACAGAGCACCAAAAATGGAGCCAGACTCCTCAGTGATCAAGAAAGAGAGAAGCAAATGTTTGGCTACTAGAACTTAGATTGTCAGTCTGATTAGAAAACAGTTTAAGTATTTTCTTGGGAAGATTAATAATTTTGAGTTTGCATGCAGACCTCTGTCCAGTTTTTTGTTGTCTTTTTTCCTCCCCATAGGTACATTTTTATTATTTTAGTAAAATGTTTCATCAAAATGTATTAAATTTATGACCAATTTTCTCCCTCTCTTTGGTCTTAGAATTTAATAAAGTAAAGTTTTATGAAGTTTTTATGAAATTTTTAATTTGCAGAGACAACTTTTAAGATATTTATTGATCGGTTGATTTTGCTCAAAAGGGTAAAAACTGTGACTCAGTGGTGCTTTAAAAACTTTGCCATTTGAGCAACTCAACCTAGAGTGTGTTTCCTAGAAAACTAAGTTTCAATGTTACCAATATAGTTCAACAATTCTGTGATTTCATGAAAGCATCGTTCCAAAAAAACATTCGCAAACATCACAAATTTCTGTGGTTGGAACTATGTCTCTCAGCCTGTGCATAGTATTCCAGAAAGCAATGTTAAGTGCTATACATATAAATGTGAAACAATCTCGGATGATTAACACAAACCTTGCTTACTCTGGGTATACTCACTCACTCACTCACTCACTCACTCACTCACTCACTCACTCACTCACTCACTCACTCACTCACTCACTCACTCACTCACTCACTCACTCACTCACTCACTCGTTTACATACACCTTACAGAATTGGCTAAATGTTAATTATTTTATCAAAATAAGAGGGATCATACAAAATGCATGTCATTTTTATTTTGTGCGGCCCTGAATAAGATATTTTGCATAAGATGTATGCATGTAGTCCATAAGACAAAAAAAGCTGAATTTATAAAAAATAACCCATAAAAATAATTAAAAAAATTTAATACTGTGTATTGTTACCTGGATGATCCACGGCTAATTTTTTGCTTTGTGATGGTTGTTCATGCTTGCTTGTCCTGAGCAGTTAAACTGCCCTAGATTCTTCAGAAAAACATCAGTTTGAACAGGATGAAGATGTGTACATTTTTCTTATTTTGTTTAAATATCATATTTTTTCATTTAGTACTGCCCTTCGGAAGCGACAGAAGATACTTACACGTTTCCAAGAAGAAAAATTAAGAATTTACTTGATCTTCAAATTAAAAAATATCCCCCCCCCCCCCCCCCCCCCCTCTAAAGTAACTCTAGAGCATAACCTGGTCTGGAGAAGGTTATGTTCAGGTAGAAAATTGCTATGGCTAATTGCATAGCCAGAAAGTTGCTTGAATCGCCAATGGCATATTTGAGGAGTGTTTGGAAAACTTATATTTGCAATACTCTTTGTTGCAAAGAAATGAAACACTTTAGCTTTAAAAAACGATCGGACCACTCTAAATTGTAACTTTGTGGTATTCTATCTCATGACAGGAGTTCCAGGCGTGCGTCCCGAGCGTTTTGAAGAAGGCCTCACAGTGAAGCATTGTGCTCTGTCTCTGGTGGGCGAACCCATCATGTATCCTGAGATCAACTCCTTTCTTCGACTGCTTCACCAACAGAACATATCCAGCTTCTTGGTCACCAATGCCCAGTTCCCTGAGGAGATCAGGTGGGAGTTAATAACTATATATACATGATCTTGGCGATTAAATGAAGAATCGGCTTCTGAAAAACGTACTCGGTTACTTAACGTAACCTCGGTTCCCTGAGATAAGGGAAGGAGTACTGCGTCGAAGACGCCATGGGAATTCTCCTATTCTCGAATATACTGAAGTAATTTGTAAAATCACGCAGTGCTACTGCCCAGTCAAAACATTGTTGAGACATCTTGCACGCTATTGGCTGGTCAGTGGGAACTGCATGAACCAATGGCAGAACAGCGTAATCGGAGCGAACCAATGGGCACAAAGCCCGCGAAGCTGAGCGCAAGAGCCCACGAAAGGGGCATATAAATTACGCTGTAACTGTCAAAAACGTCAGGTTAAATCAACTGAAGCGACGATCACCCGAGTCAGCGCCATAGCACGGCCGTCTACGCAGTACTCCTTCCCTTATCTCAGGGAACCGAGGTTACGTTAAGTAACCGAGTACGTTCCCTTTCGAACGGTCAGTTCGTACTGCGTCGAAGATGCCATGGGAACCTGTAAAAGTGTTGGGTCTTGCGTCTCTCAACTTTCTCTTCACAAAATCCCACAGATTCTCTATGGGGTTCAGGTCAGGAGAGTTGACAGGCCAATTGAGCACAGTAATACCATGGTCATTAAACCATTTACCAGTGGTTTTGGCACTGTGAGCAGGTGCCAGGTCGTGCTGAAAAATGAAATCTTCATCTCCATAAAGCTTTTCAGCAGATGGAAGCATGAAGTGCTCCAAAATCTCCTGATAGCTAGCTGCATTGACCCTGCCCTTGATAAAACACAGTGGACCAACACCAGCAGCTGACATGGCACCCCAGACCATCACTGACTGTGGGTACTTGACACTGGACTTCAGGCATTTTGGCATTTCCTTCTCCCCAGTCTTCCTCCAGACTCTGACACCTTGATTTCCGAATGACGTGCAAAATTTGCTTTTATCCGAAAAAAGTACTTTGGACCACTGAGCAACAGTCCAGTGCTGCTTCTCTGTAGCCCAGGTCAGGCGCTTCTGCCGCTGTTTCTGGTTCAAAAGTGGCTTGACCTGGGGAATGCAGCACCTGTAGCCCATTTCCTTCACACGCCTGTGCACGGTGGCTCTGGATGTTTCTACTCCAGACTCAGTCCACTGCTTCTGCAGGTCCCCCAAGGTCTGGAATCGGTCCTTCTCCACAATCTTCCTCAGGGTCCGGTCACCTCTTCTCGTTGTGCAGCGTTTTTTGCCACACTTTTTCCTTCCCACAGACTTCCCACTGAGGTGCCTTGATACAGCACTCTGGGAACAGCCTATTCGTTCAGAAATTTCTTTCTGTCTTACCCTCTTGCTTGAGGGTGTCAATGATGGCCTTCTGGACAGCAGTCAGGTCGGCAGTCTTACCCATGATTGCGGTTTTGAGTAATGAACCAGGCTGGGAGTTTTTAAAAGCCTCAGGAATCTTTTGCAGGTATAATTAGTTGATTCAGATGATTAGGTTAATAGCTCGTTTAGAGAAGTTCATGATATGCAAATTTTTTGAGATAGGAATTTTGGGTTTTCATGAGCTGTATGCCAAAATCATCAGTATTAAAACAATAAAAGACCTGACATATTTCAGTTGGTGTGCAATGAATCTAAAATATATGAAATTTAAATTTTTATCATTACATTATGGAAAATAATGAACTTTATCACAATATGCTAATTTTTTTAGGAGGACCTGTGTGTGTGTGTGTGTATATATATATATACATACAGGTCCTTCTCAATAAATTAGCATATTGTGATAAAGTTCATTATTTTCCATAATGTAATGATAAAAATTTTACTTTCATATATTTTAGATTCATTGCACACCAACTGAAATATTTCAGGTCTTTTATTGTTTTAATACTGATGATTTTGGCATACAGCTCATGAAAACCAAAAATTCCTATCTCAATAAATTAGCATATTTTATCCGACCAATAAAAGAAAAGTGTTTTTAATACAAAAAAAGTCAACCTTCAAATAATTATGTTCAGTTATGCACTCAATACTTGGTGGGGAATGCTTTTGCAGAAATGACTGCTTCAATGCGGTGTGGCATGGAGGGAATCAGCCTGTGGCACTGCTGAGGTGTTATGGAGGCCCAGGATGCTTCGATAGCGGCCTTAAGCTCATCCAGAGTGTTGGGTCTTGCGTCTCTCAACTTTCTCTTCACAATATCCCACAGATTCTCTATGGGGTTTAGGTTACTGAGCACAGTAATACCATGGTCAGTAAACCATTTACCAGTGGTTTTGGCACTGTGAGCAGGTGCCAGGTCGTGCTGAAAAATGAAATCATCTCCATAAAGCTTTTCAGCAGATGGAAGCATGAAGTGCTCCAAAATCTCCTGATAGCTAGCTGCATTGACCCTGCCCTTGATAAAACACAGTGGACCAACACCAGCAGCTGACATGGCACCCCAGACCATCACTGACTGTGGGTACTTGACACTGGACTTCAGGCATTTTGGCATTTCCTTCTCCCCAGTCTTCCTCCAGACTCTGACACCTTGATTTCCGAATGACATGCAAAATTTGCTTTCATCTGAAAAAAGTACTTTGGACCACTGAGCAACAGTCCAGTGCTGCTTCTCTGTTGTCCAGGTCAGGCGCTTCTGCCGCTGTTTCTGGGTCAAAAGTGGCTTGACCTGGGGAATGCGGCACCTGTAGCCCATTTCCTTGCACGGTGGCTCTGGATGTTTCTACTCCAGACTCAGTCCACTGCTTCCGCAGGTCTCCCAAGGTCTGGAATCAGTCCTTCTCCACAATCTTCCTCAGGGTCCGGTCACCTCTTCTCGTTGTGCAGCGTTTTTTTTGCCACATTTTTTCCTTCCCACAGACTTCCCACTGAGGTGCCTTGCTACAGCACTCTGGGAACAGCCTATTCGTTCAGAAATTTCTTTCTGTGTCTTACCCTCTTGCCAATGATGTCAATGATGGCCTTCTTGACAGCAGTCAGGTCGGCAGTCTTACCCATGATTGCGGTTTTGAGTAATGAACCAGGCTGGGAGTTTTTAAAAGCCTCAGGAATCTTTTGCAGGTGTAATTTTGATTCAGATGATTAGGTTAATAGCTCGTTTAGAGAACCTTTTCATGATATGCTAATTTATTGAGACAGGAATTTGGGGTTTTCATGAGCTGTATGCCAAAATCATCAGTATTAAAACAATAAAAGACCTGAAATATTTCAGTTGGTGTGCAATGAATCTAAAATTTATGAAAGTTTAATTTTTATCATTACATTATGGAAAATAATGAACTTTATCACAATATGCTAATTTATTGAGAAGGACCTGTATATATATATATATATATATATATATATATATATATATATATATATATATATATATATATATATATATATATACTGGGCTCATAGAGGCCGGTAACTATAAGGAATGTGTAAGCATTGAAGCATATGAAGGCCCCAATTGCCAACTTATGACGGGGACAGGCTTTCAAGGCCGTCTAATATTCGTTAGGCCGTCTTAGTATTTTTTTATACAGCGAGGACTTGTGCATACTGTAGAATCTGGTAAAAGTAGATGGTGAGACCCAACCTGCCGATCTACAAATGTTACCCATAGAAACTCCACTAGACCACGCCCAGGAGGAGGCCATGCCTCTGGTGGAGTGAGCTTTGACACCTATGGGGCATTGGAGGCCCATAGTGTCATATGCTAACTCTATCGCGTCCACTAGCCCTCTGGCTAGGCTTTTTTTGGTGACCGGAAGTCCTTTAGTTCGTTCACCAAAACGTACAAAGAGCTGCTTCGACTGTCTAAAGTGGGAGGACCGCTCAATATATGCTCTAAGCGCCCTAACAGGGCCGAGCAGGTGTGTCTCTCATCCTCCGAAGTGGTGAGGGCAGAGAGAGAGTGATTACCTGTGCTTTGAACGATGTTGAAAGCACTTTAGGTACATGATTGGCCAGCTATAGGCGAATGAGATGCGGCGATAGCTGCCGTGTAGCCTTTGAGTGTGGATGGAGTGTGTCCTGCATCCAACATCTCTTGTAGAAAAACGAGAATCTGTGATATCTCGCATGACACTGGGTTATAGTTCCTGACTGAACACCAGTCAGAGAACACTGATCATTTAAGGGCATAGAGACGTCTAGTAGACGGAGCTCTAGCTTCACTGATGGTGCTCAAGACACTCACTGGGAGGTTCTCGAGCCCCCCTTGAGTGGCCAAACATGCAACGCCCACAATTTTGCGAGACGTTGGTAATCGTGCAGATTCGTCTTCCTCATTGCCGCCGAATGAGACCAAGCCCTCGGCGTCGAGCGGAGGGAGCAGGTCCGATCGAGAGAACGTCACAGGGGAAACGTCTCTCTGAGGCGACGACGAGGCACGCGGGCACTGGGCCGACGTGAACTCGCTAGCCTTGGTACACGCAACCCTCTGGCTCCTCCGTTCTATCCCGCCGAGGCTCGGACGGAAAGGGGAACGGGAGAGCGTGAGGGGCGGGGTCGCGCTATGAAAAGAGCGCTAGCTGCGAACGGAGGGAGGAAATGGGCATACCCTCGAAGTGAGAGCAGCCGGACCCGGCGAGAGCAGCGTCCGCGTGGGCCTTGCCCAGACAGATCACGCACCCGTGGTGGTTATCCTCCTAGTGCAGGTAAGTACGGCACATGTCACACAAGCGATATGTTTTTCTCAGTATTGTACAGAAAGGATACACCGTAGTGTTTCACCAAAGAGCAGAGGGGAAAAGGCGTGACCGCTCGCGGGATCGCTGACGATTTGAGCGCGCTGAAATACAGCAGGCCGCTAACTCTCGCAGGACGTCCGGGCTGGCTAGCTCGCTATTCCGCTGCAGGCTCGTCAATTCACGGTGAAGGTGGTGTTGTTCGAGTTTATCAGCGAGGACTGTAGATCATCGCTGAAGGAGATTAAACGTTAAACGTTTTTGACAGTTACAGCGTAATTTATATGCCCCTTTCGCGGGCTCTTGCGCTCAGCTTCGCGGGCTTTGTGCCCATTGGTTCGCTCAGATTACGCTGTTCTGCCATTGGTTCATGCAGTTCCCACTGACCAGCCAATAGCATGCGTGATGTCTCAACACTGTTTTGACTGGGCAGTAGCACTGCGTGATTTTACAAATTACTTCAGTATATTCGAGAATAGGAGAATTCCCATGGCGTCTTCGACGCAGTATGAACTGACCGTTCGAAAGGGAACCCATATCAGTCAACCACAAATCTTAATATTGTGGGGACACATGATTATGGGAGCTGATTGTGAGAGCAAACTTGTTATATGTCTTGTCGTATATCATTCAAGGATTCTGATCTGGTGACCTACAGACAAAGCCTGTTTTTGTATGCGTTTCTTCTCTGTATATCTGCAGTAGTTGTAACTGCTGAACATCCTCCAGCTTTTCCTCAAGTGTTTCCCTCAGTCTTTGAAGTCACACTCGGTCTGTAACGGGACTGATAAGCCATAATCAGGCCCTGGATTGCAAATCACAGTTTCTTTGACTCCCAGCTCCTCCAATTCCACTAGAAGGAGCAGCCAAAAAGCTATTAGCTATCTTTCTCTCTCTTTCTGCTCCCCAGCTTAATGCAAAATACATCCTCACCTCATTCTTCCGACTGCTGCATGCTGAATCCTCTCACAGATCAGGCAGGTTATCTGAGGGTGAGGGGACGTCACCTCAGCTGCTGGAATATTGTGTTGGCAGTGTGCTGAGGAAGTGAGAAACACTTGTCAATCGTTGTTGTTTATCTCGTAGTTGCAAGCTTCGTCACACTGCTCTGCTGAGGCAGGCCTTTTCTGCGTGATAAACAAACCAACAGCAAAAAAAATTATATTCACTCAGGGCCTCAGCATTGAGCCTTCCCTCTCAACAATTATTTCTCAAATGGCATTATAATGAGATCCTAGACTTGCTGCTTTACTCATATTAATATGCTAATTTTGTATTGTGTTCGTTTCTGGAGGAAAGGATGAAATGGTACACCGACAAAAGCCTCCAACAACTCAAAACAATACTGATACTTATCTAATGCCTTTGGTTGTTTTTTTATTTCAAGAGCTTGTGTTTGACTTTAAAGAGTTTAGTATCACAATGCATGACACTGAACAACTAAAACTGAAAGTAAAAATACAACAAAGGGGCAAACCATGTGACAAAAAGATAAAACTATAAGATGTCAGTAGTTAACATTAATGCATTAAAGGTGCACTATGTAAAACATTTTCAGTAAAATATCCGAAAACCACTAGGCCAGTGTTATATATTTTGTTCAGTTGAGTACTTGCAATATCCCAAATATTTCCAACTATTTGTAAATCGTGAGAAATTGCTATTTTAACCAAGGAACCGGGACGTGTGAGGGAGTCGCCTGTCGATGGCGTCATGTCTGCGTTACCCTCATTTTCCGAATTTTTGCAGAAACGCTTTACTCTCACTGCAGTGTGCAACAAGTGTCATAGCAGCCCCCGAGTGAATTCACAGAGTAACGTCATAACATCATTTTCAACATACTCAGATGTATCTAATATGATAAACAGAGCTGCGTTACCTCGACTGTGTCATAATAAAAGTCCCGCCGGCGACTGTGTCATAATAAAATGTGCTCTGTTTCATACTACAGTAACGTTAATAATCGCATCCATGAACATGATTTCTGTCCGAGTCCTATCCCGATTCTTTTTCACCGGCTGTGAGGTGAAGACCACATGTCCCAAGATTCTGTGCTCAAATGTGGCGTCATCAAACTACGCCCTTGTTTTAAACAGGCGACCTCTAGTGGACGGAAAAGTTACATAGTGCACCTTTAACTAAAATTTCCTAACACTGAACTATATACTTGTTACGGTATTTATTAACATTTGTTAATGTTAGTTGATGTAAATACAACTGTTCATTGTTAGTTCATGTTTATGGAAGCACCTGAGTAGCAATATTCAATTTGCAATGCAATATGCAAAATGGCAATGCATTTCAGTATTTAAATTTACATTTTACATACCATGTGTGAAACATTTGGAGCAAAATGATAATTCAAATTGAATAATATAATTTACATTTGCTATTTCATACCATATACTTTAAAATATATATTTTTATGCTTTACAAGTTGCAAAGTTAAAATTAAAATGTATTACAGAAATGATTAAATGTGTTTAACATGTTCAAGCTAAAATTGTAGCAAAATGATCATTTAAATGTTATTTTTCTTAATTACACTCACAGTTAAGATACTTGCGATTACATTTTCAAGAACACAGAAATGACCACGCGCATCTGTCAGTGACTGTTCTGTTAGACCAGCACGTTGGATATTTATGGTTAGAACGTCTCACAGAGAACGCGCCTGGTGCTCGTGCACCTTAACACGAGCGCGGTCGCGTGTCTGTGGAAGTGTTGAAGTAAGCAGCGGTTCACAACGGGTTATTTTACTCTCAAACAATCTTAGACAAGCTGTCCATGATTATTGTTTGCTGTATCAGTATGGCTGTATTTTTTTTCCTCTCATTCGGATTGTTGTTTAATGCATCAAATATATTAATAAAACGATGTGTAGTCCATCTGGATTGTGATGGGTGTTATTTATAACAATAATAGGACTTAAATGGACTATAATCTAAACAAATAATAAAAATAAAACAGGAACGCAAGTAATGGCTGAGCTCAGTATTTTGACTGAATAGTACAGTTTCTTTCTCGCAAAACCTTATAAGTATGCCTCCTGAACACTTTCCATATATGGCACGTGTCTCACTGTATCATTGTGTGATACTTTTGTATCATTTTTGTAATGCTTTAGCCTGGTCGCTATTGTATCAAGATGCATGTTGACTAAATTCAAGCATTTAAGAAAAAAGTGTCTTCACTTTTATCTTTTTACACATTCATTTCCCACATATAATTGAATGAGGAAAGGAAAAACAAAAGAAAACAGCAACAACAGACTAGCATGTTGACTACTTGAACATAAATTTTGCTCCCCTTTCTTTCTGGCCAGCAAATTTCTCAATGACTCTGATTAAAGTCAGTCATCTCAGTAGTGTCATGACGTTTGCATTGTTCAGTCAGATATTTGAGGTCTCTTACCCCCGTTGTTGTCCACAAAACTTCAGTACCGACACTTAGAAATAAAAGACAGCGAAAGCAAGGTCATTGCTAACAACACATCCAGTCAGCCACTTACGTTTCTCATAACAAGCGCGTGAAGCTCTGAGTGCAGCTGCGTTCTGTCACTGGCCTGCTGCTGGATTTGTAAATCGCGTTGGTCCGGTTCGGGATCCTTTTTTTTTTTTCCAACGAACGCCTTGTGAAAGAATTTGGTTTAACTGCTGCCATCTCTACGAAACTGATCATCCTAACAAGGTTTTGGCGGAGTCGGAGTGACTGTGTCGCCCGCGCACTTTCGCTTTAGTGTCCAAGAACGTAAAGTTGAATGACAGGTGATGAGAACCAATCAGATTGGATAAAATAACACGCATCCAATTCTGATTCGCCAGAGAGACCAGAGACCAGTTTCAGGTCACATGCTGCCCGTAGATTTTTTGACTCAGATAGACATCCATTTGTCCGGCGTCCCTCGCCCATGAAACGTATTGAAGAACATATTAAATAGTTAACCCATCAAAGCCAGTTTTTATTAAATGCTGAAGCTCTTACTAACAGCAGACACATCGTATGAGTAAACTATTTTATTTTTATTTCACTTTTATATCATTTTTGTATACATGTATATTTCTGGAATTTTGATGGGGGCGGCGCCCCAGCGCCCTCTATTGACCAGCCGCCACTGTCAGTATGGCTGTATTTTTTCTCTATTTTTACCATTATGATTGTTGTTTAATGCATCAATTAGGGCCTATATTAATACAACAATGTGTAGTCTGGATAGTGATGGCGTTATGTATAACATTAATAGGCCTAATAGTAATAATTTTTATTCCCAAAAATATTTATGATCATTTTATTTAACTTCACTAATGTTTTTCAACATTGTACAAATATCCTGTTCCAGTAGCTACATCCTTTACCTTTTTAGGGATTAGGGAGCGGCGCGCACTTTGCACGCATTCTACCATGCATGCGGCAGACTTTTGCTTTTCTGTTGAAAGTGATTTGTGAATATTGATGCTTTAATAACAAGTATTTTATCGGGAGCGTTTATGCAGGAATGTGTATAGTAACTTGAAACAATTTCATGTTTTTTTTATGGACATAAAACTACAGAAAGGCTACAGAAAATTATCTATTTATAAATGCGGGCGGGAGCGGGACAAGACATTTACACTCACCTAAAGGATTATTAGGATCACCATACTAATACTGTTTGACCCCCTTTTGCCTTCAGACGGGCATTGCCTTAATTCTACGTGGCATTGATTCAACAAGGTGCTGAAAGCATTCTTTAGAAATAGAGAGAGAGAGAGAGAGAGAGAGAGAGAGAGAGAGAGAGAGCGCGCTTGTGTGAATTAGGCTACCTCTGTGCGTCTCTAAACAGCGCTGTTATTACCTCGCTAGTGAAAAAACGTCACATGTAGCCTTTAAATGCTCCACTATATAGGCTAACTGATCAAATCGTCAGATCAGCGCTGACACCTTTTTGTGCAAACTGTAGTGCGTGTGCGAGCATGTGTGATTTCAGTAATGAGACAGAAAAGCGTCTCCCAGAAAATAATTGCACACCTCAGAACATTCATCAGCCAATCAGATTCAAGCATTCAACGGCCCCGTAGTATAATTTGAATTATAATTTTGCTCCAAATGTTTCACACATGGTATGTAAAATGTAAATTTAAATACTGAAATGCATTGCCATTTTACATATTGCATTGCAAATTGAATATTGCTACTATGGAGTGCTTCCATACATGTTAGTTCATGTCCATTAAATTATTAAAATCAAAAGTTGTATCTGTTCATATAATGTATTGGTAAATGTTGAAATGAATAATAACTAAAACTAATAAATGCTTTAGGAGTATTTTTCATTGTTAGTTCATTTTTAACTACTGTGGTAACACTTTACAATAAGGTTCATTAGTTAACTACATTAGTTAACAGGAACTAATAATTAACTGCACTTATAAACCATTTATTTATCTTTGTTAATGTTAATTTTGACATTTACTAATGCATTATTCAAATCTTGTTAACAAGTAATGAATAAACCATGAACAGCTGTATTTTTATGAACTAATGTTAACAAAGATGAACTAATGCTGAACAGAGGTGTTGTTCATGTTAACTAATGCATTAACTAATGTTAACTATTACAACCTTATTGTAAACTGTTACCAAAAAGATGAAATAGACAACAACAAAAAAAAATGCTGGAGAAATAAGTACAGGCCCAAACAAGATAAAATAATTGCAGTCATAATATAGAGTTAGAATGCATAAACATTTCAATAATCCTGAGTAAACTGAAGAGTTTTAATTAGGTTTTGAAGATGGAGAGCAGTCTGAACTTGGGAACTGTTAATAATTAGGTAGAGTAGGAGAGGACTTGAATCAGATCACCTTAATATTGTGGTGCAAGACCAGTTTTACGGAAGTGGAAGAAAGAAGTTTGACGGGGTGTTTAATGTGCAAACAGTTGAAAATCTTACCTTAAATGGCACAATGGGTGAAGGCTTTAATAAAACTTCTAAACACAGATAAGAGTGATTGATGCCTTTTTAATGAATGATAATAGCCAGTGGAGAGTAGTGTCAGTGATGCCAAACGCTAATACTGCATGTGGAAAATATTCTGGCAGACAGTGTTTCCATTACAGATTTGCGCAAAACTTTTGAAATATTTTCTAAAAGTTGAAATGATCATTGTGAAATGATGGCGTTTTCGTTAACCGATGTTATGCAACTAAAATGTCATTTTTTTTCCTCTCATGAGACTTAATTACAAACATCATGGCAACAGGTGTTGTAGGTTTACGTATATCGCAGCACCATACTAGCCATTATTTTTATCGAAGGAGACGTAGGCAAAGCATTAATATCAAGGAAAGCCTCTTATACTGGGGACATATGAAGTGTTTCTGTGTGTTTCTCCCTCCTGTCTGCTTCAAGGTCTTGATAAATTGTGGCATTTCTTTGTTGTTTAGAATCCAGTATTCCCGTAATTATTTTCTTTTATGAGTTTAATAAAGAACTGTCTCGTCTTCTGTCCAAATATACTGCACTATCTTTAAAGAATGATCGACTTTTACATATGTAAAGTGAACTGTAAAAGCGGTTTCCATTGCAGTTTTAAGAAATATTCCTTTTTCGAATTGCCTGAAAGACCAGGTTTTTGCAAGCATAACTTTTTTTTGCGATATATGGGAGTGTACGCGAAATTGATGCGTTTCCATTGGTCGTATTTTCAATTTACAATTTCAATTTGTTCAATTTGAAGGGTAATGGGAACTCGGCTAGTGTCAAAAGCCTTGCAAAGAGGACAAAAATAACTAAGATTGTCTGTCTATTGAGATTTTTCAGAATGTATGTGAATCCACTCCAATATGTTTTGTAAGATGACTCCAGTGTTTGAAGGAGACAAAAGTTCAGCTTGTCCATTCTGAAAACCGGTGGGTGTATTGCCTCGTTCTCTTTGCCCATAGGGGAACCACAAAAGATACTTACCCTTCGTACTTCTTAGTGGGTGGCAACATTTACACCGTGGACACTGACAGCCCCTCATTAGAAATACTATACCTTGACTAAAATTATGATAGCGTTGGACAGTCCAGAGCTGAACTGAGTGACTGAATTTTTATTTAGCTAATGCACCTCTGGCAGTTTTGGTATTGTACATTGTCTGAACGCACATTATCTAGTCTTGGGTTAACTCCAGTTTTCATATCACATCACTCAGTTTGCGTATTGCTTTATTGTGTTGTACACATGCACAGTGACAAAGAACACCATACAATAGAGCCAATTGCTCTGGCTGGCCAGAAATATGTTAGATCCAGATGCTTGTGCACTCAAATTTTCATCAGTCTTATGTTAAAAAGCAAGACTTTCTGTGCTCATTGTTAATTTTATTCTCCCTCCAACTCTCTCTCTATTTATAGGAATCTTGTGCCTGTTACACAACTTTATGTCAGCGTTGATGCCAGCACCAAGGACAGTCTGAAGAAAATTGACCGTCCCCTCTTCAAAGACTTCTGGCAGCGCTTTTTGGACAGTCTCAGAGCGCTTGGTGAAAAGGTAGGTCCACTGTGCCATAGTACAGATGAAACCACAGTTTTGACTGTTAGAACTGTTTATTTGTTTTACATTTATGCATTTAGCAGACGCTTTTATCCAAAGCGACTTACAACTTTTTAAGCTTGTAATATTGCCATCTCACTGACTTAAGATGGGGGGAAAACTATTGTCCAAAACTACTGTCCTAGACTGATAAATAAGGCATCTTTTGCATTCTTAAAGGTCCCATGGCATGGCATTTTATAATGTTTCCTGAGGTGTACTTATATATTTAGTATGATTTTTACATAAAAAAATGTCATAATTTAGAAATAAAAGGCATTTTTTCTATACCGTAATTACCCCTCGGGCTGAATGCTCTGTTTCAAGGGGCGTGTCTGCTGTGAGACTTCAGTGAAAACGCTCACTGTTGTGATTGGCTGACATCTTTGCATTTGAAATGAGTGTTAGATTATGTTGCGGAGGGGGCGTGGTTTAGCGAGGCACTGCACGTACTGCATGCATGAGAGGGAGAGACTGAGCACTCGTTAACCACGGAGAGCTGGAGGAAGTTTTATTGTACTGAGTTGTTGAGGGCGCTGTGCTGTTAGCACAAGCTTATTTGTAGCTGAGAGTTCTGAATAAACAGTCCCAGTCACGTTGACTCTGTCTTCTTCCACCTTATTCTACCTACTTTGTAACACATGTAATGTACCATTACAGCCGTCGAGATGAACGAATCATCAAAGTGTGGATTATAGCATTATTTTATGATCTATTCCTATCACATGAAAGGCTGCAGTGCTGAGCATTGAGTAGACAGGCAGTCTGTTGATCGAAATGAAATGCTTTGACCACAACTAACAGCAAACACGACATGGACATGAATACAGTAAGAGCTTCGCTGTGCTGCATAACAGCGTCATTCATTATAATGGCAGTTTGGGCAAGTGTGCAGATACACTCGCGACGTGTGATTGACAGCTCCGGACATTATAAAGAGTGTTCTTTGATCGCTCTCTGTAGTTTAATCACTTAAAAAACGGATTTGTTTCATGCTACTAACAGAAACGATCGTTTTAGTCACTGGCTTGATTCACTGATGCATTACGCTTAGGGCATCAAGACGGTGATCAAGAAAGTTATCTTTTCTAGAAAGAAAGTCTGAGTGAACTTGAATGATTAGCTACACATTAGAAATCATTGATCACAGATCAGGCATTAATGAACACTGTTACTCACTGTTTGTCGCAATGCTGTCGAATCCATATCGTAAAGTCTGTTTGTAAAGCCTGTGCTGACATAACCTGAATCCATTTTCTCTGAATGCTCTGGGCGGGCAAAACAGAGGAAGGGGAGGTAACCTTTCCTGGTATGATGTCATAACAGGGAAAATTCCACAATCGGCTCATCTCAGCTCTCATTTTCTCAAAGGCAGAGAAAGACAGCCAGAACTCTGTTTACACCCATCAACATTTCTAGCCACTTGGGGACCATATACAGGCTAGGGGAACTCGTATTAATGTTAAAAAACCTCATAAAATGAAATTTTTATGCCATGGGACCTTTTAAGGCCTGTTCACACCGGGACGATTTTCGCGAGCGTTTATCGCCGACGTTTAACGCCTTGTGACTAAACAAAGGCAGCCAATGTGAGTGTGCACACCTACGCGCAACATGGCAGACATAAAAGCGTAATTAAATAAAAAAATGCATTGGGTTAATTTTTTTATTTTGACGCGGCACGCTAAAAACTGGCCGACGAATGAGATCAGCGCTTTTGTTCACGTGCCTGGAGCTGCTGAAGTGACAGTAAAACACGACTTGGTGGCAAAAAAAACGGTCTTGCCGAGCTCACATTGATACGACGAAGAAGTAGTAAGTAAGTAGACAAAGAAGAAGATGAGCTGCTAATGCTGCTTGCCAGTTAGCAAAAAGTGTGTGAAGGGTTTTGGCCATAGACATATGTCTATGGTTTTGGCAAGCACGTAAAGTATTAGTGTAAAGTCTCTCTTCTTCTTCTGTGTGACAAGCGAGTGTCGGAAGCGTAAAGCACCTCCTTATGCACCGGGTGCGCTATCTACTGAATTTACACGTTCACTCTGCGCATCGCCAGTGAAAATTTCTTGGGTGTGAACACTCACGACGCGTGGAAAAACGTCACGAAAATCAGCGTGCGTGATATTTGTCCCGGTGTGAACAGGAATTTAGTCTGAAAGAAGTCCTTTTTTTAGGACCGACTGTTATCAAGAATCACCCATTTTGGCCCTTGCTTAGCAAGAAACCCAAATAGAACTGCAATTATCAAGAGTACAAGACCCAGGGTAACATTGTGTGTTTCTTGTGATCTTTAAATAGTGTACAGATCTTAAGGAATGAGCACATCAACACTATTGCCCTTAAATTACTTAAATGGCTTATTCATGACTCACATCTACAAGATTTATTTACAATGCATTTGTTTCTGGCTTCTATTTGTCAGAGATAAATAAGACGCAATTATTATTAATGACCGTTTTATTCTCAACATTCATCACCTTAACAGTTATATTCCTTTTTTTTCCTTTCTCCCTGTAACTACAACATTACGTCCTCATTAATTTTGTTGTTCGTTTGCATTCTGCTTAATTGGTTCAGATATTGACCAACACTTTTGACCCCTTGCTTGGCAAGAAACCCAAATAGAACTGCAATTATCAAGAATACAAGACCCAGGGTAACATTGTGTGTTTCTTGTGATCTTTAAATAGTGTACGGATCTCAAGGAATCAGCACATCAGCACCATTGCCCTTAATTTACTTGTATTGACACTAATAATCATTGTGTCTTTGCACAGACCAAGTAATGAAGACGGGAAGAGAATGTGGTATTTATTCAGAATCATTCAAAGTCAAAAAAGTCAACATAATTATTAAGTGTTTTACAAGGTTAATAGTTCTGTTGTGCATTGCTGTGTGTAAGTTGTCGCTGGCCCTAAAATTGATTGTTTAATTGCCAAAAGCTGTTTTCCTCTCGCTTCTAATCTCTTAATTCATTATTTTTCCCTGTAATTCATATCAGGCCTGGAAATCCCTGCTATCGATTGTTAATTCCAAACATAATGACCGCAAAGCTCTAGGATTGATTTAATCTTAACCCAAATCCTCTGATTTATCTGAGTAATAAGAGAAAGCCCTGCTTTGTCTCTAACAATGTCTTTTTTTTAACGTCAGAAATAGGTGTTGAATGAAAGTCGCCGGATGCCCTCGCATGTTTTAACTGTGATTATTAAGGTGAAGTTCTGTTAAAAATGCTAGCCTGATGGAGTGGATGCGTAGGGGCTGTCCGTCAATGGCTCTTACTCTGGGTTTGGCAAGCTGTGATGACAAAAGCCGTTTGTTACACGGAGGCCTTGGCATTACTGCTTAATGATTTTAAGTGCCATCATTCAGAGATGATTCACTGCGTCTGTGTGCTAAACTTTAGTAATGACTTCCCTGCATTTGCCGTTGAACAGACCGCTCGGTCTCTGTGTGTGCCTGTACATATGTGCATATGTGAGTCATAAGGAAGACACAAGAACAGAAAGTGCTCTTCTGTTTTCTAATGAGTTGAAATCACCTGCAGTGTAGCTTTCTGACTGAAGAGAGCAACTCGAAACTGTTGACACAGGATTGTGAGGCATTCAGGATTGGCTTTTATTCAAAGCGATTTACAAATAAAAGAAGCAATAAACCATGGGAATAAGTATACATTGTTTTGTTTTGTTTTTTAAATATGTCTCATGTCATTCAAACTGGCCATTCCTGTTTCAGTGAGAGATTTGTGACCAGAATAATTTTCAGTTTCACCAGACTTTATGCTGATGGTGAAATTGATGGAGAATTTCATGTGGCCGATGTCTGCTTTGCTTTGCCTCCATCACTTGAACTTCACCTGTCTAGACTGACACCGGTTCCTTTGGCAGTTTGTCAAACATTATGCATACTCATTTTTCTGTGGTTTGTTCATCTCTCACATCTACAAGATTTAATTACAATGCATTTGTTTCTGGCTTCTATTTGTCAGATATAAATATGACTCGAGTATAAAAACAAAACCATTAATGGCTGTTTTATTCTCAACATTCATCACCATAACAGTTAAATTTCCTTTTTTTCCTTTCTCCTTGTAACTACAACATTACGTCCTCTTTAATTTTGTTGTTAGATTGCATTCTGCTTAATTGGTTCTCAGATATTGGCCAACAGTCTGTATATATTATAATCTTGTTTACATTAATTTTGTGTTGTTTTTTCATGTTTTCTGTGCACTGTGCAAAACTCCAACCTGTTTGTGACAAAGTGAAGTGACGTGTGGCCTTGGAATTTGTGCTCTGCATTTAACCCATACAAGTGCACACACACACGGTGAACACACACCCAGAGCAGCGGGCAGCCATATTGCTGCGGCCCGGGGAGCAGTTGGGGGTTCGGTGGCTTGCTGAAGAGTCTCACCTCAGTCGTGTTATTAAGGGTGGAGGAGAGCGCTGGTTATTCACTCCCCCCACTGACAATTCCTGCCGGAAAAGGAATTGGTAGATATTATTTAGTAGAACATTGTTATAAACACACTAAACACACACACACACACACACACACACACACACACACACACACACACATATATTAGTGGTGGGCCGTTATCGACGTTAACGCGAGACTCTTATCGGGCGATTAACATTTTTTTTGCCGTTAATCTATTCTCAAAGTTGGGTTGGGAGCTGGGTCTATACTACGCAAGCTATGATGACTTTCACCTTGATATTTTAGCACGGATGTACACCTAGCCGAATTGCACTGTAGGGGTCGAGAGAACGAGTTTTCAAACCTGTGTGTATGCCTACTAGTGTTGTCAAAAATATCCATATTTCGCTATGTATCGATACTGAAATATCTGAAACGATCCAATACTCATTTTCTACAGTATCGATATCAGCTGCGCTCTCCTCTCCGACCGGCAGCGAGTTGACACGCACCGCCTCCTCTCATTCAGTCCGTTTAATCCTCTGAACATTGCGAACGGGTGTTCTGCTGGACTTTTGTTAATATTGGTGTGACCGGTCTGAATTTCGCGCGGGGTTGCACATAACGTTAATTCTACTAATTCCCGCAGATTTCGTGCTCGCATCGGAAGCGCACACACACATACCGTAATAAAGCCGCCTCTGACATACAAGTGCAAAAATGAGCTCCTTTTTCCAGCTTATTAATGGTCAAATACACTCAACAAATGTCTCAATGCCCATCTTGGTGAGTTTTTACGTAAACACAGTCGTAACCAGCTCACAGGAACAGTGTTTGGGATCCATGCGTGCGTCAGGTCTTAAAGGGACAGAAGTTATTTATTATTCAAACTACAAAAAGACAAACGATCACTTACGAGTACACATATTCTGAATGCCTTCGGCAGAATTCAAATGAGCCATATTAATCTAGATTAATTTTGGAATTAATCTAGATTTAAAAAATTAATCTATGCCCACCATTAAAATGTATATATATATATGCCTTTACATGCACAGAAACTTTAATGACATCCCATTCTTAATGCCCTTCATTTTCAGCTATAACAGCTTCAACTCTTCTGGGAAGGCTTTCCACACGGTTTAGGAGTGTGTTTATGGGAATGTTTGACCATTCTTGTAGATGTGCATTTGTGAGGTCAGGCACTGATGTTGGACGAGAAGGCCAATTTGGTTTATAGATATATTAGACGCTTTGCACTGCACTTGGTGATCTAAGGCTTGGATTCGGCTGCTCGGCCATGGAAACCCATTCCACAAAGCTCTCTACACACTAATCTTCAGATAATCTGAAGGCCACATGAAGTTTGAGGTCTGTAGCTTTTGACTATGCAGAAAGTTGGTGACTTTTGCGCACTGTGCGCCTGAGCATACGCTGACCTCAATATATATATTTTTTTACCTGGCCTACCACTTCATGGCTGAGTTGTTGTTCCCAATTGCTTCACTTTGTTCTAATACCACTAACAGTTGACTGTGGAATATTTAATAGTTAGAATTTCACAAATGGACTTATTGCACAGGTGGAAACCTGTGTGTGCGTGTTAAACAATGTTCCTAATCAACATTAGTAAAAACTAAAATAAATTAATAGATTTGTACAGATTTTATTTCAAAATAAGAATCCTATCAACACCAAACAATAATGGGGATGTTAATCGTTTCTATGTGTATAAATATACAGAAAAAATATTTGATGAACCACAAAAATAAAAAAAGTGGATTTTCATAAAGGATTCTTGCTCAGAAAGAGAGAAAAGAGCTGTGTGCTGGAAGGGCTCTGACTCTAGTTAATTAAGAAATAGGCAGAATCCTTTGGGAGATGCTGGAATGGACATCTTTGCATCCGGTCTCTGACACTTTTTTATTTTCTTCCTGTTTCTTTCGTTCACATCGTTTCATCTCAATGTACTGCTTTGCGGCAGAGCAGGGAAACATGACTCATTTGAATAGTTTTTTTCCTTCACAATGTAAGTGCCTTTTATTGTGTGTGTGATTGTCTATTGGACACATTATATATATATATATGTAGATAACGGATGACATTTTCCCCACTACATAAATAAACTGCAAATCATGTATAATAGTTTTTCTTTCATGATTTAAAAATGCTTATGTTTTTTCCAGGTTTGTAGAATAAACCATTGCTGTAGTACACTTGTGTTAAAGCGGCTTATTAGAGATTACGTACTATGAAGTACAATGAAATTGATGATGAAAGCATTTGTTATTGCACATTTAAATAATTTCAGCACTCACAAATGCATAGAGAGAGGTGTAAAGCAGCAGTGTTTGCCAGGGATTCAGATAGTGACTGATTGACTTGCTGTGATTTTAATATGGGACCCCTGAATGATGGGAGTCAATAAAGCTGGCTTTATGGGGTCATTTGTCTTCAGATATGTCAGATAAAAATTTCAATACCTTGATATTTGAAGTCAATATGCAATGTCACTTGCAGCACATTACTGTAATACATAATTTATTTCAATGACAAAAAAAAATGTAATGCAAGATGTAATTTTATTCATTGGGAATCGATTGGATTGTTTTTTCTTTTGGAATAGCGTACACCGTTGAATTGTGTACTCTTGTCTTGAACATTTATTTATTAAGAATTTTAATTTCATATTGATTTTAATCAAACCCCAAAAGCTTTTTGGATTAGTTATCTTCTGTATGCAGCTTGGCAGTGTTTGGCCTTGGCTCAGAAAAGTAAAAAATAAAATGTATAAAGTAAAGTTTGTGCTTCTGGATCAATTTCACTTCAGTATAATGAGCTTCATCTGACTTCAGATGCAATTCTGTGTTTAGTTGGGGGCACATCAACACTGAAATGCAAACAAGTTCTTTATTAAATATTGAATATTGTGTTTAAGAATGAAGAAAATCCATTGGAATTCATCTCAAGTATTCCATGTCTCTACAAATCGGAGACAGGGGTTTCTGCGTGCCCTTGTTTGGTTGAGTGGTGTAGGGTTTAGTTAAGTGCACATAGACAGAACCCGTACCGCCATACTAAGTGTGTCCTTGGGATCTATAGCTTTCAGGCTTGATAAATGCTGTTCGCATTGAAAGGCATTGCACAGCCCTCTTATTTTCCAAGGAAATAGTAAAAATACAGCACATGACAGATGAAGAGCCATGTACAGGAATTACCGGGAATTACACACCAGGGTATTTTGGACAGTTGCCACAGCATCGCTATATAGTTGCTAAGATGTTATGTGGTTTTAGCCTATGTTTCCATCCAAATTTTACATTTAGTTTTTGCAGAATATTAATATAGAATATGAACCTATTCTGCCGCATTTTAAAGCTCAATCACCACTTCACTTGGTGCAGGTTGTCACACGACATTGAGGCAATGTAACATGACTTTTATTGTGTATGTAGACATTGTGTATGTTTGGCATGTCGTCGGCTGAGAAAAAAAAATCCCCTGGAAGTATCCTTGTGTATATGTACGGTATTTTTATATACACACTATATTATAGTGTATATATACACCCCTCCAAATCATTGAATTCAGGTGTTGCAATCACTTCCATGGCCACAGGTGTATACAATCAAGCACCTGGGCATGCAGACGCTTCTACAAACATTGGATGAAAGAATGGGTCACACAAATTGAATGTGAATTCAAGTGTGGTAACGTGATAGGTTGCCACCTGTGCAGTCCGATCGTGAAATTTCCTCACTACTTAATATTCTAGGGTCAGCGTATGCTGAGGCGCACAGTGCACAGAAGTCGCCAACTTTCTGCAGAGTCAATAGCTACAGACCTCCAAAGTTTGTGTGGCCTTCAGATTAGCTAAAGATCAGTGTGTAGAGAGCTTCATGAAATGGGTTTCCATGGTTGAGCAGCTGCAAACAAGCCTTATTTCACCAAGTGCAATGCAAAGTGGGGATGCAGTGGTGTAAAGCACTCCACCACTGGACTCTAGAGCAGTGGAGACGTGTTCTCTGGAGTGACGAATCACGCTTCTCTGTCTGGCAATCCGATGGACGAGTCTGGGTTTGCCGGTTGACAGGAGAACGGTACTTGCCTGACTGCATTGTGCCAAGTGTAAAATTTGGTGGAGGTTTTTTTTTTTTCAGGGGTTGGGCTTGGCCCCTTAGTTCCAGTGAAAGGAACTCTTAATGCTTCAGCATACCAAGACATTTTGGACAATTTCATGCTCCCAACTTTGTGGGAACAGTTTGGGGATGGCCCCTTCCTGTTTCAACATGACTTTGTCCATAAAGAGGAACTGTGGAGGAACTTGACTGGACTGCACCTTTGGGATGATTTAGAGCAGAGACTGCGAGCTGGGCCTTCTCGTCCAACATCAGTTCCCTGACCTCACAAATGCACTTCTAGAAGAATGGTAAAATTCGCATAATCGCACGCATAAAAAAAATCTTGTGGAAAGCCTTCCCAGAAGAGTTGAAGCTGTTATAGCTGCAAATTATGGGCCAACTCCATATTAAACCCTACGGATTAAGAATGAACATTAAAGTTAATGTGCATGTAAAGGCAGGCGTCCCAAAACTTTTGGACATGCATAAATACTTTGTTTTTGTTTTTACATTTCAAAAAAATAATAATTCATCTTGGTGTTTCCATCTAGCATTTATTTTATCCAGTATTGCAAAATTCAGATTTAAAGGGGACTTATTATGCAAGATTTACTTTCATAAGGTGTTTGAACACAGATGTGTGTCCACAGTGTGTGTAAACAATCAGTTTATAATAGTAAAAATCCCAATACTTTTTTTTTTATAATCCCATAATCATTAACAATCTCTCCAAACACGGGGTTTCAGATTTCCCCCTACTCTTATGTAAGACGATCTTCCCTATTAGCATAGACTCACCCCTGAGTGAGTCCACCATTTCTGTTTACTCATTGTATCAGCTAGAGATTTACAATGTCTGCACCAAAAAAACATTATACATTTTCTGTTGTTGAATGTAAAAAACAAACATAAAAGTCTCCGTAAGAGACTCCTGGCATCAGAGCCACTGAGGACACTGGTTGAATTTCTTTTTCAAAGGAAATGTCCCGAACACTTACATGCGTTCTGAATAGAATACACATTTAAACAAACATGCTCCAGTCCAGGATGGTCATTCATACATTTGGGAGTCTGCTCAAGCTGTCGCATCCGTCTTTTCATTTTTATTGCAGTACAGCACATAACACAAATGCAATAGCATCTAATAGCAAGATGTCAAACTAAGTTCTAACCGTAATTAAACTAAAATATACCTGTTCTATGACCATACAGCATATATTCTCCGGCTCCTGTAGGCATTTTACAACAGTTCCTACACGAGTACCTGTACAGGGATTTCGAGATTATCATGCTAATCGATGGCTTGAAGTTAGGTAACTCCTCATCATCTACATAAATTAATCAATTAACCATTCAGAAATGTCCTGTTGCATCATTGTCCAACTCCGGTTAGAACATGTAAGGCTGAACAAAGCTTACTTAAATTTTCAGTGCATTAGAGAACACCGGAATACAGGCTCTTGAAGCTCCGCCCTCTTTTAAAAGGAAGCACCAGCTCATTTACATTTAAAGGGACACACACAAAATGGTGAGTCCCCCCCCCCCCCCTGCCCCCAATTTTAACATGACAAAATTGGAGTACTTAAAACAAATAGAGTATTTTGAGCTGAAACATCACATGTACACTCTGGGGACATCAGAGACTTGTTTTACATCTTGTAAAAGAGGCATAATAGGTCTCTTTTAACAAATCACAAAAAGTTCCTTTTGATTTAATTTTAAAGAAATGTCAAATGTATCTGAAGCAAAACTAGGGTCCAAAATATACATGTCAAAAGTCTAATGGAATTTTTCACCTGTATTATCCTCTCCCACATCTACATTTTAGGTTTGATTTGTAAAAGTAGCCTTCCACAACAAGCTGCACAGATGATGATATTATTAGTGTATTTTGTAAGCATATTTGATATTTATTATATGATGTAGATAGGATATCATAGAAGTGGAAGAATTCAAAATACCCTGCTGCTTTTTTGGTTGATTTAGGACAATGTAAGAGATGGCTTTAATTGATTTCTGCAAATATGTGCAATAATACTAGTGAGGCTTGCCCTATTGTGGAAACTCAGGCTCTGTGTCAGCACTTCTTCACTCTACACATACAGCTGGCTCTATGTTGGCATGCTGCTGCTCTGGTCTAGCATGTGGCTGTCTGTTTTTATGGAGCCCTGCTCACCTGCTGCCTGATTCGGCCTCAGGTGTGGGACGGATGAAGATCTCTTGACAGGTTTAAAATGGGTTGCTGCTCTAAATATCCTCACCCGTTGCCACATCTCTCCAATTATCCGTCTCTCATCCGTCCCCCTCTCTCTGGTTCTTGCACACATACATGAGCACACCTGTGAAGGCCAGATCTTCCCTAGCTTTCGCTGGCTGGCTTCCATTCCTCCCATCCTTCCCTGCCTTGCAAATCAACTAGTTAGCATGGATCAGGAACAATGCTGACTGCGCTGACATCTGTACTACGACAGAAACCAAACAAACATACTAAGGCATTGTCTATAGGGACGGACATGGTTATTCTGAGCAATGTCAGACTGTGACAGTCGGACTGTTTGATTGACGAGGTGCAATAACAGGAACGGGAGGCACGAGTGTCCATTATCACTCGCTGTGTTTTGTGTTGTCTCCCTCCCCTTGGGGCATCAGTGTGTGAGTAATGATGTGGGCCGGAGCACTCTGAACTCCAGGACCCCAGGGCAGACACCGGAGGCTGGAACTTGGAGAAGCTCTCTTATCAAAGTCTTTATCCTTTTCTCCATGTTCACCCGACTCTCTTGTCAATGATAGTATTAAGCACCATCAGCAAGATTACGTTGATGCAATAGCTAGAAATGGAAAATCCCACATAAAGCTCTGAATTATTCGTCGGTTGTGCTGTATATCTTTGTACCTTCATTACATAAAAAGTTTTATTACTTTTCGTTTCCAAGGCATATGCTTGGGCTGTCACCATGAGTACATTTTGGCAGCTTATGATTCATTTGCATTGTTTATTTTGTCTTTTTTTTGTTTTTTTTTGTTTTGTTTACTTGTATTCTTAGACTTGTATTTTTATTTAATCTTTGTTGTACTAATATAATTTAAATTATTCAAATGTAATATGTTGTTATTGTTATTATTATATTACAACTATTGATGTTTCAAATATATCAACAAATATTTAAGTCAATTTTAGTTACTTTACATTCACTCAATGGTGTTGTTTTGAATATTAGTTAGTGTTTTTAATTTTATACAATAGTAATACATTTGGCCAGAAATCTTCACTTTCAGTTGTCATTTTAGAGCGATTTGCCAATAATCATATTCTTATTAAATTATCTTAAATACTTGTTTGGGCAAATTTGTATAAAAAAAAATTAAAACTAAACAAAAAAAATCAAGTATTGGTTAATGTTATATTTCAACAGTTTCTATTGATGTAATTAAAATAAATGTTTTATTTTACAATTTTTCAATTATCTTTTAAAATATTTTATTCTATGGTGGAAACAAGCGTCCATAGGTTTCACTCAGAAATGCTTCAGATTACAGAAGTGGGTTGCAAATATCATTTGGTATTCTCCAACCCAGGTGTATTGCAATTATTAAGCAGTAATTTGACAGCTGCTCCTTGTGTTTCCTCTTCTAGCAACAGCGTACGGTGTACAGACTGACCCTGGTGAAGGCCTGGAATGTGGATGAGCTGAAGGCCTACTCAGATCTCATCGCCCTTGGCCAGCCAGATTTCATCGAGGTCAAGGTATGCTTTTCACCCGCCTAATTCAGACATCCGCTTCTAATGAGGGTCTCTGAACCCTTTTGGGTTTAACAGGTAAATCTTTATTAAGCTATTGCTGGAATCCCAAGCGTTTCCTCCTAATCCTTTTTGCAGGAAAACAAGGTATTGACCAGGCTCATTTAAATTCATTCTCTGTCCTTCACTGAAAGCCAATGAATCAAGATTTGATTGATTTGATCTCGGATAAGATTAACGTTTTTCAGCAGGAGCTACTCAATAAAATGTTGTAACTGACAAAGATTTTTTTTCTTTTTGTAGTAATTTTTTTCCTCTTGAATGCTACATCATTAAAGTGTGTGTATATATATATATATATATATATATATATATATATATATATATATATATATATATATATATATATATATATATATATATATATTCAAGAGGAAAAAAATCTTCTTGGAATTGCAGTATCAAGCATCTTTCACAATTTAAGTGCATTTTGTTATGAAATTTGTTACGTAATGTTAAAATAGTTTGTATCTGTTCAGATTATGCCAGTTAAATGAATAGTTCACCTAAGAATGAAAATCTTTTTTGCTCACATTGTCATTTCCAAACCTGTATGGCTTTTTTCTGTAGAACATAAAAGGAGAAATTTAGAAAAGTGTGCTCATCACTCTTTTTTTATATAATTACAACGGCACTGAAGCTTTAAAGAAAATACTCAAAAGCATCACATAACTGATCCATGACTGGGTTATATTGCAAGTGTTTTGACGTATGATAACTTTGAGTAATTAACAAACTCAAATTTAAGTCATATCCACTGATTTAAAATTGGGTGAGCTGTTAACCGCCGTGATCAATGAGTTGAACTCAAGAAGCAGATTAGTTGTGAGTTCGTAAACAAATCATTCACACTTTGAAGACTTTTTTTGAAGACGAATTTGCCTGTGAATCACTACTTCTGTAATGAAATCTCATAAATGTGAGACTGACACAGACGGGCCAGCAGAGAAAATACAGTACCAGGCACAGCAAGCTAACTGTTCATGTTGCACAAAATATAAGAAGGAAAATATAAATATTGAATTGGGGGTGGGGGTTTATTTGAATGCATCTCTGAAGGGAACTGATTGAAACCGTAATAAAATCCACCTGCCCCCCTCAGTGTGCAGCAGAATGTAGCGTGCACAAAACAGAACAAAGTGGGTTTACCGTTAAGACATGGAAAAAAGCACAGGAACCAGGGAAGGTAAATTCAGGGCAGCTTAAAGGACTTTTTCCTATACTGGAGAGATGATGAATTATAGAGCTAGGTAATTTGCAAGACCTGTCAAACTATTGGTGCAGCAAAACCGAGTATAGGGCACACAAAACGTGTTTTTGAAGTTAAAAACACGAGATGCAGACATGTTTTTCAAAAGTTTAACTTGTTTTACTTTGAGTGCTGCACAGAACACCGTCAAGCGTGAGATGCTGCAAGAAACGAGACATTCTGAACCAGTTGAACAAAAATAATTATATAGCAACAACACAGGCATTTGCAAACTGCACAACATACGAAAAAAGTAAAAAAATGCATGAAATAATTGATGCCGTCACATATAATTTGTGCAAAAATACAGCTGGCTAAGCCGGCCTGGCTTCCAAAAAATTATACAGACAAGTATGTGTGTAAAGAATTGTATGTAACGGGTCATTTGTGGTTTGTATAAAAGGCTGAGTGTTTTACTGTTGACTCAAAATTGTGAGCATTTATAGAGATTTTCATTAACCTGCTATGGGACTACAGATGAAAATTAGCCAATTTTCTCTCATTTTACACATTTTATGTATTATTAATGTGTATTAACCCTGATTAATAAACAAATGAGTAATAAATAAATAATTATTCTTTCAAAATCATGATTAAATTCGATATTGCAATATCGATCAAACAATCATTATAGGATTTTCTCGTCCGTATCACACAGCCCTAATTTTAAATGAATTTTCTTCTTTAATTTTAATAATGGAAGAGCCATAAATCATTACATTCAGAATGCAGTTTACATTCATCCCATTTATAAATATATAGATTCATGATGAATCAGTCCTCCATGAAATGCCAAGATTGTAGCTTTTAAATAGTCAGCTAGTGACTTTAATGGCTTTTTAATTAAATGTTAGTTAGTTTTTTTATCAGCAAATAAACCCCGTCTCCTACTTAATCAACCTGTCTTCGAGATTAATGCAATTGACTAAACTGATTAAATCTCTCCTCATCTCAGCCAGTTTTTCTTTGCCTTAATGCATCTGGAGTCTGTTGACCTGTGTAATTACACTGTCCTGGTTTAATTGTATATGATTCACTCGTGACCTCATGAATCCCAGACCTCCATGGCATGAAAACTGCTCAGATGAGGGACACGTATTGTTTTGATGAATCTCTAAGAAATTCTTGCCCTTTCTCCAGGTGCAAAAACTGTCATTTAACATGCGTGAAAGATTGTTTTATTCATCCTTGTTTCTCCTCTTTTCCCTGTTCAGCTGCAATTTGCATTAATTCTTTCAGGTATTCTCTCCTCCAGTCTTATCTTCACATTAGCAGGTTTTTTCCTAATGGAAGGAAGTGGGGGGGCTGTTACATAGAGGACCACAGAATTGCCCATAATCTCATTACGAGTCAACAGCCAGTCATGTGACCGGTGTGCACCTGCCCCATAGGGAGCCCGCTTCAGCGCATTCACATTCAAAGCAGTGCCACTCCAAAGTAAAGCCGACTTCAACTATGATATGCTGTTACCTAGCAACAATAATCGCCCACTTTCATAGACCGCAGAAGGCGAGGATTTACGCCACCTTCTATGGGATAAAATAAAGGCTATGAAAAAGTGTGAGGAAAATATTGCAGAGTTTACCCAAACAGAGGCAGGCTGTCTGAATCTCTGAGCCTGCATTCACCTTTTAATCATTTGTCAGCTATGGGTTTACGGTCTTAATGTCAAACGAGACTCATGCTTCCAGTTGTTGTGGTTGTTGTTGTGGTTGTTGTTGTGGTGGTTGTGGTTGTTGTGGTTGGATTGTTGTGGTTGTTGTGAGCTTCATTACTGTGGGGTAGTTTGGTGCAAACTTGAACTGGTTGTTCACATACTAGGTCTAACAGTAAGGTTTAAATGATAAATAAGTAATTTAAAGAGATTGTTTGTTCTTTTTAACGTAATGTTGACATCCCAATGAAGGAAAAATGCTTTTTTTTTTTTTCGCTGAGTCTCAACAATAAGGAAGCTGTTTGGGCCAGTCAGGGGTCAGTGCTATATCTAACTTTGTTGTTTTCTTTTTTTTTTGGATCATGAGCGTGACCATGTTTTTTTTATTTTTTTTATGCTTTGCAAACGTACAAATTTTGTTGCAAAAATTAAAAATTGTAATGTAAAAGTGTATGGCTGATTGACAACTAGCATTATTAATAATGATTTGAAAATTACGAAGCAATTTGTAATGCATTGCCAACTTCTCATTCATGACAAAATGCTGAAAAAATATATCATGGTTTCCTCAAAAATATTAAACGGCACAACTGTTTTCAGCATTGATAATAAAAAATATTTCTTGAACAGCAAATCAGACTGGCCCAACTAGACAAGCAGACAAAAATCCTTATTGTTAAGCCCCGAGTTAAAAATGCTGTAAATGACTACATTCTTTAACTAATGAGAAGATGCTTTCTGCTAGTGAGTCATTTTGTGCATTTATATGGCAGCCGGTATAAGGGAAGCATGAAGCCGAGAACATGTTGTTGGAGTTAAATCTGGCTAAAGTTCGTTCTTTTAAAAAAAGTGCTGATTTTGTAGGCATTGCGTTCATAGTAGACAGTTTATCCATTCATGCATTTCTTTGGAATAGAACCAATGAACCCTTACTAGTTCCATGTTTAGTTTTGAGCTAAAGGGTCTTGCTTTGTTTCTAGCCCGAACTTTAAAAGTCAAATTTTTTATTAATGGGATGATGCTTTATTCATGCCAAGATCTGGACATAAAGTTTCTCCTAGCAAATATACATTGTTCCCAGGTAGCCAGACTTCAAATTTCTTGACATCTCATTTACTTCTATAGGACACCAGTGATCCAGTTATCAAACAACCAGCATTGGCAACGTTGTTTTGTGTGTGCTTGGCCACTTTTATAGACCTGAAACAGGGTTGTGATATATGCGCAGGGTAATTAAGTTTGGTGGTAGCCGAGCAAGTTTGATGTGTGTTTCTGTGAGTTATGGAGGTGTTCAGCCCCTCCAGCTGTTAGGTCCAAGTGTAGCTCCTTGCAGTAATTACAGTGCCCAACAGCTGCTCCTTACCTGTCACATTTCCCAACACCTTTGTGTGCCCTTCTTTTTTATTTTGTACATGCGGGATCTGCTAGACCTGCTGCACACTCCTGGTGAAATATGTACTCAAACTGTCAGACAACAGATGGTTTCTGTTGTAGTCCATTTTCTTAAGTTCTGATAAATTAAAGATGCATACAATTTTATATATATACGTATATATACACACTATATTGCCAAAGGTTTTGGGACGCCTGCCTTTACATGCACATGAAATTTAATGGCATCCCATTCTTAATCCATAGGATTTAATATGGAGTTGGCCCACCCTTTGCAGCTACAACAGCTTCAACTCTTCTGGGAAGGCTTTCCACAAGGTTTATGTGTGTGTTTATGGGAACTGTTGACCATTCTCTAGAAGCGCATTTGTGAGGTCAGGCACTGATGCTGGATGAGAAGGCCTGGCTCGCAGTCTCGGCTCTAATTCATCCCAAAAGTGTTCTATCGGGTTGAGGTCAGGACTCTGTGCAGTCCAGTCAAATTCCTCCACACCAAACTCTTTCATCCATGTCTTTATGGACCTTGCTTTGTGCGCTGGTGTACAGTCATGTTGAAACAGGAAGGGGCCATCCATCACTCCAGAGAACACGTCTCCACTGCTCTAGAGTCCAGTGGTGGCGTGCTTTACCCCACTGCATCCAACGCTTTACATTGTACTTGGTGATGTAAGGCTTGGATGCAGCTGCTCTGCCATGGAAACCCATTCCATGAAGCTCTCTACACACTGATCTTGAGCTAATCTGAAGGCCACATGAAGTTTGGAGGTCTGTAGCTATTGACTCTGCAGAAAGTTGGTGACTTGTGCACAGTGCGCCTCAGCATGCGCTGACCCTGCTCTTTGATTTTTCATGGCCTACCACTTCGTGGCTGAGTTGCTGTTGTTCCCAATAGCTTCCACTTTGTTATAATACCACTAACAGTTGACCTTGGAATACACCTGTGGCCATGGAAGGGATTGGAACACCTGAATTCAAAAGAAGACGATGGGTCTTCTTTTGGTGCCCTCCCTCAGCACTTGGTGACCTACACGCTGTGCGTGGTGGGAGCGGCGGCGTTGCACATCATGCCCATATTCCAAGATGACAATGTCAAGATTCATCGGGCTCAAACTGTGAAAGAATGGTTGGGTGTGAGCATGAAGAATCATTTCCACACATTAATTGAGTCCAGACCTTAAAGTCATTGAAAGGAGACTTTACAGAGTCCTGGACTCTTGCATTGTCAATGCAAGATCTTGACTAAAAATTGATGCACCACTTGACGGAAATAACATCACAACACCCGGTTTTGAAAACAAAAACTTTATTTCCATCAAGAGGTGCATCAATTTTTGGTCAAGTGAAATAAATTGATATAAATGTAAAAATTACAAACTGAAAAAAATACTGCAAATATATTGTGCATCCCTAATAAAATGTAATGATACAATTTGGATTTGTAGTTTGAGGACTCCATGTGTAGCGCACATGTGTCCTGTTCCTTCCTCCAGTTCTGAGGAATCATCCTCGTTGTGCAGTTATTGATCAAACCATTATTCCTGCACAATTAGAGCATTCCAGAGGTGTTAGTCCTGACACAAAAATGGACATTTTGCGCTGGGCTCCCCAAATGATCTCCACCTTAGTTATTCAAAAAGTTGGACATTTAAGGACACTGAAACTGTGAAACTTTTGGATGACATTATTAGAGCATTATTCATCTACCACTAATCCCACATGCAGTTAAATGATTTTTCATAGCGCCTTTATCAGTTCAACTTTATCAGTGTATAAACATTTGGTTGGCTTATTAGAGTCAGATTGTTAGTCCATTGCAGGAAATCTGTTGCATTGTTAGTTTGTGCAGACGGGCCGGAGAAACGCCCTCACTTTCCTTGCCTCATTGATTTATCAAGGCATTTCTGTAGGTAATCATTATTCTCTATGGCTACAGAGCAGACCAATGAGAGCTGGGCTCATTAATTCTGTACCTGACCCCGAATATCAGCTTTGGACATCAGCCACGGCCCAGAAAGCTGGGATGAGGAAAACGAGACCTGTCCTTTCATTTCCACTGTCTTCTCTGTTCTCAGAGAGGAATGAAATGCATTATAATATTTATCTGATCATAGCTCATACCTGTAAAGACTATAATGCATTAATACACATTAAAAACAACCAATTTGATTTGTTATATTGCATTATACTCTTTAAATGTATGACCATGATTATGTGAGTGTTATAGGTCTGCAGTTATTTGTGAAAATATGTAATGTGTTGCATGGCATTTTGAAGAGAGAGAAACCAATGATCAGGTTGACCAATATTTTTTACTGATATTTGGGATATCATTTTTTTTTTTTCCCTACAGATAAAATACACCATTTGGTGGTTGTCTAAAGAATATCACCAACAATAGTATTCACAGGTAAAGTAGCTTAATGTATTTTTAGGGGCCAAGCACAGAAGGTGCGTAGGCACATTGTATCAGTTGGCGTTCTTATTATTCTTCCGTTTTCTTCTTCTTCCGCTCTTGAGTCTATGGCAGCTCATAGAACCGCTTGTGGGAAATTTATTACATTTGGCACACTCAGAGGACAGTGTGAACTGTCACCATATCAAATTCGGAGTCTCTTACTCAATCCCTCTAGTGCCATCAACTGTCCAAAGTTACACTCACGTTTGTTAATAACTTTGAACCGTTAGGGCTAGAAACAAAACTATTTTCCCCTGATTCCAATTGCATCTGTGTCATTTTCCATCATGACATTTTCTGAAAAAAGCTACTTTTTCTAACTCCTCCTAGTGTGTTGCTCTGATTTTCATGGAAATTGAACCAGATCATCTTCAGACCATGCCGACTAAATGGAATTTGAGTCGATTCATCATACCGTTCTCCAAAAACGTGCAAACAATTTTTTTTTTTTTCTCACCAAATTCCAGTCAGATCATCATCAAACTGTGCTGACAAACGGTTAAGGGTTTCATGTTGATAGTCGAAACCGTTTTCGTATGCCGCAGCAACAAAGCTGAGGCATGATGCTAAAATGACCCCGAGGCTGTATCTCTGCAATGCTTTGGCTTATTGACACCAAACTTTGCACAAAAACACAACCGAACAAAGTGTGCCGAAACTGACAGCTCTGTTTTATAAAGGGAGGGAGAACGCGGTGCTCGCTTTGTGTAATTTATTCGCAAGAAAAATTTTTGTTTTTCATGAGACTTTGTGAGTACTTCATCTTGACAATTTTGTTTTCAACATAGTAATTTTATAATGCTTAATATTTATTCAAAAACAAAACATTTAAAAAATGTTGAATGTGTGCGTCCAATTATAGACACCGCATTTCTTACTCCAACAGTCCCATTAGCTTGGTCTTTATTGCAATCAATAAAACTGGTTTATTGGCAAATTAGGTAAGTGTAATAACTGCATTGAAATATAAACACAACATTAAAAAGTCAACCATTGATGGTTTTGTCTATGTTTAGCAAGTACAGAATAACCATGCATATGATCAATTTGGCCACAGCGCCACCTATTGGTAGAAAAACCATTAAATCATATTACCGGTAACCGTTTATGATTTGCATCGGTGATCTGATTGGCTGACGCCTGCGTTGAGGCTTAAAGTTGAAAACTATTCAACTTCTGCCGCGAGCAATGTCAGTGATGCGACGCAGTAGAACCCACAATTCAGTTCGACAACTCATGACGTCACCAATTCAAAGTAAATGAGAAGCGTTGACGCAGACGCCCCATGTCAATGCAGCGTTATTGTTGCAGTTGGTCTGATGGCCAGCCATGCTTGCATGGATTATTGTGCCTCCTTTGTGCTTGGCCCCCTTAATGGCTGCTTGCAGATAAATTATTTATAATTATAAAACTTTTTAAATATTACAAATAAATGAAAATATTGTTTTTGAAATGTGTATCTTAATTAGACACAAGACAAAACAAACAAAACCGCTTGCAAATCAACTTTGTATTAGTACACTATCCAAATGTTTTAATATTTGTTATTACCAAATAAAAACAATGTATTATTAATCTAATGACTATTACATTTTCAAAATACAAAGATCAAACTAATTAAAATTCAGTTCTGAATATGAATTATTTGACAATTGCACATAAATAATCTGATTCAGATATGAAAAAACTATTGTGCATAATCTCTCATTATGAATATCTTCATAATTATACTTATTTATACATAATTATAAGCCCTTAGCTTCAGGTAAAAGAAAGCTGTGGGAAATTCTGTATGAATCATTCGCTTACATAATGCCTCTTGAGATTCTTTTTTAATGAATTATTGCACTCAGTATTCACATTTAGAATTAATATGCTTTTAATCTCCATCATTTTGGCCTTGTGGTGTGTTCGTTTCTGAACCATTTAAGTCATTGATGCATTGTTTACAGTTATGAAATATCTGATATCTTTTTCATATGATGTCTTTTTTCTGATACTCTCAACGCCTTGGAGATGTCCATCTATCGATTGTCCAGTGGAACAGAGTGCTAACAGCTGCTAGGGATGAATACTGAAATAAGATAAAGCCTCACAGAATGGGTTTTCACTCTATCACAGAATGAGTAATGTCTTTTCAACAGCACAGCTACTCCTACACACAAACAGACCCATGAATTAATGGTGGCCACGCTACAAATGAGTTCGTTTTCATCCAGCGGTATTGTCGCTCGTTTGGTTGCACAGGATTATTAATGACTACTTTTCATAGTGTGTGAGGGTTAAAATGGATTTCACGATCTGACTTGACACCAGTTTGTTTCAGTATCCAATCAGACATCAGAGTTCATGATGACAGAAATCATATTTTTGATGTAAACTGAAATGTCATTCCCAGCATGTGGTGTACATGCAGCCCTCATAGCCTAGTTTGTCCTGATCACAGCAACATCTTTGAGGTGTGACGTGAATGCTGTCCTGCCGTGTGTGTGTGTGTAGGTGTTGAATGAGACGTTCTGGTCGTCTCAGTCTCCATCATCCACAGAAAAACCAAATCAGCCTCCACGCGCCGCTGTGTCCTTAAGCTGTGCACGCTGATATGATTCAGTATTTTTGTCCCTTTTTTGAATGGGGAGGCACAGTTTAATCTAGAACACTGTTTTAAAGAGTCAGGCCAATATCAGCTGTTTTTGAAAAAGCATGCTTGTGCATTAGTGATTTTTTTAATTAATTTTTTTATACTGTGTGTGTGTGTGTGACGTACATACGTACATACATACACACATACATACACACATAAATATACATACATATATGCATATATACACACACACACATACATACATACATACATACATACATACATACATACATACATACATACATACATACATACATACATACATGCATACATACATACATACATACATACATACATACATACATACATACATACATACATACATACATGCATGCATATAAAGAACACCACAAGTCATGCCAGCATGGCTCGAAGCATCAGACCAACTGCAACAATGAGCAATTAAAGACATTTTTAAGATGATTTTAGGCTAAATAGCTGAAAATCATAAATGCAGTCACTAGTAGTTTGATTTAATGTTTTATCACTTTTGACCAATAGCTGTGTTTTATCGCTGTGACCAAATTGATGTGTTGTGGTCAGTGAGGTGACACTGACACATAGCTCATGCCTCAAATTTGTTGCAACGGTATACAAAAACGGTTTCGTCTATCAACACAGAATCATAACGTTTTGTTGGCATGGTCTGAAGATGATACGATTCAATTTTGGTGAAAATTGGACATGGTCAAGGAGGAGTTTGAAAGAAAATCAAAATGGCGAACAGATAACATATATTGCCATATTTGACCAAACTTCCTGTGTTCTCAGCGTGATCTAAGGAATCTATTATGTTTCATTACTATAGGCTAATTTAATTAATTAAGTTATTAGCATTTTTGGAAATTTCATTATAACTTTGTTGGTGCTGCCCCAAAACTTTGAGTACCTTCAGGGCTAAGTGCCAAAGATACATACCGAGTTTCGTAACGGTACACCAATGCGTTCGTAAAAAATATAGCATTGGCCAGTATGGGTATCGTTCGACTCGGCATGCTGCACCGAATCTAACGAGACAAGTTTTGTGGGGGTTTTTTGGCCAAATTTTAAGCAAAAAAGGTATTTTTCATATCTCCTGACCACTAGGTGACACTGCGCCGAAACTGTGCCGAAACTGTGCAGGTAGCCTCGGGTCATGGTTGTCATAACGCACCAGGTTTGGTCAGAATACGCTAAAGCATTGTGGAGATATAGCCTCATGTTCATTTTGGCGGGCACTTTGTCTAATTTGTTCGCACATTATTCGAGAACGGTTTGAATACATTTTTGTCTGCATGGTCTGAAGATGATCTGGTTCAATTTTCATGAAAATCGGTGCAACTGCCAAAGAGGAGTTTGAAAAAGTTTCTTTGTACAGTTGGTGGCATTTGAGGGATTGAGTTAGTGACACCAAAATTGCTGTGGTTAATGTTCAGACTGTCCTCTATCAGCGTGCCAAATTTCTTTCAAACTTTTTACTATATGGTTCTATGGGCTGTCATAGACTTTCAGAGTGGAAGAAGGAATGGAATAATATGCCAACGGATAAAATAGGCGCCTACTTACCTTCGGTGCTTGGCCCCTAATAATTAGCGTTGCTGCTGTTCATAACGTCATGCAAAGATAATCATGTGCATTTGATCTGATATAACCGGAGTACAAGGTTATGAGATGTATTGTGTAGATGTCTTTTAATCTAGATTTAAACTGGTATAGTGTCTCTGAGCCCCGAACATTATCAGGAAGGCTGTTCCAGAGTTTAGGAAACAAATGCGCAAACACACTCAGCTTATCCGATAAGAAGTGAATGTTTTTTATTTGAATACTTTTCGAATTTATCGTCAAATGTTTGTAACTTTTGCACTGCATTTAATAGCTTTGTCCCTCTTGTCTTTTTGCCCTTCATCCAGGGAGTGACGTACTGTGGCGAGAGCTCAGCCAGTAGCCTGACAATGGCCAACGTACCCTGGCACGAGGAGGTCATCTACTTTGTGCAGCAGCTAGCCAACCTGCTCCCGGATTATGAAATTGCCTGCGAACACGAGCACTCCAATTGTCTGTTACTTGCACACCACAAGGTAACCCTGCACAGACGCTTGGCACACTGCTCCTGCACCGTTTTTACAGTAATTTCTCTTTCCGACCACTTAAAGGTGTTACAAATAAAGATTCTACTGCCATTTCTGTAAATGTCATTGAAAAGAAAGTGTTGATATGGGCACTTGCATTAACTGCCATTCAGGTGAAGGGTTAAAACGTACCTTCCTGTGTTTTTATGCTGTCTCCTGACACAGCGCTAGTCATTCTTACAGCCGCACTTGTTTTACATTTGTTTCTTGTGACAGCTTTTCTAATGGTTTGCGTGGGCAGTGAGCCCTTATCAACGCTCTTCTCTCACAAACAAAAAACATATTTATGTGCAAGTGTTGTGTGGTGCTTCAGTATCCTTTTATGATTTGCTATTTGTATTCTGAAATCAAGTACCATAGATTTCTGCATGTGATTCTATGGTGAAAATTTCTGTGTTCTCACACACGCTTCAGTCTCTTCAGATTCTCCCAGCCTGGTCAGGCTTTGTTTGCTGGTTTTAGAGGGGTTTTGGGCACTTGTAAACCAGCCAAGCTGGGAAAAACCAGCTGGTCAACTGAAAATCTGCTTAGCCTAACTGCGAGACCAGCTTAAACCAGCTAAGACCGGCAAACCATCTTTGGTTTAAAGGGATAGTTCACCCAAAAATGGAAATCCTATCATAACCTTTATGGCTTTTTTTCTTCAGTGCAAGAAGATATTTTGGAGAATGTTTCAGCAGCTTTTGTCCAAATTATGAAAGTTAATGGGGTCCAAATTCTTTAAACTCTAAAAATGACTATAGGAACGAAATTAAAGCATGTAAAACAGGGTTAAACAAGGATTTAATCCATACAACTTGACTTCTGAAGCAATACTATCATTTTGAACAATAAACAGATCGAAATTCAAGCCTTTATTCACTTCGTTCACAAATAAAAACTTCAACATACACTAACCTCGTCAAATATGGGTGCATTTTCATTTAATAATCAGTGGGAACAAGTCATTTACAGACAATGCAGAATAGGACACAAAAGATTTACACATATTTATCAAGAGAAAGTGCCCATATGTATAGTACATCATGTCAGAGCTTATTGTCTGTCAGAACATATTTTGTCGGACCAATATTTAAAAAAAAAATACTTTTGTGTTCAATGAGAATTTTTTCAATGTTTGTTTTCAATGACCCTCGGTTCGGAGCCCTCGGTTCGGGCACCGCCCCCTTCACCCCCCCCCCCCCATCCCCCCCAAAGTACTGGGTGTCTAATCCTCCATCAGACTTCTCCATTTCGATTCTGTTCACTTCCTTTTGTTGAACATGTTCCTCACTTATTATCTTGATTTCTAAGTATCCCATTAGTTCATTCCACTTCCTTTCTCTCCCCAGGCGTGGAGAGCTTATATGTGTAATTACACCTGTTTACACCCTTTGTGTTCACTTGTTTGCATCCTTTAAAACCCCTCCATTCAATTCTTGTGTCATGATGCAGAGCTACAACCATGACTGCTAAAAATGAGCTGCAGTAGTGGAGAGCCATAGTTGGTGTGAATCCCCAGCGCAAACACTACTCAAGCCCACACAGGCATGAGAAGGTGCTCAGCTGTTTGGAAACAAGGTGAAGAGGTTTTTGTTGGTAGGCAGCCGAGGAGGCTGGATGCAAGACTTATGAGGGTAGAGTGCCAATACAGTGGTAACGGCAACGAAAGACTAATGAAGGACTAACTTTTTTTACATAGCTGTGTGATTTGTTAGAATGAGATTAGGGCCTCCTAATCTCCATGGAGATCTGGATGGAGATTAATGTGCACTCTTCGTTCATGATTCATTGGGGAAGATGTCCGTATCACTTTTTTTCCATCTTCAACTATATCACACTGTCCTGCCTCTGAAATTCAAATGACGCTGTGATAAAGCCAGTCCCCAGCACTGAGCTGCATTGCCTTCCTCTGCAAGGTTTTTTTCCTGCTTTATGCATCTCAATGAGCTCTCTTTGCATTGCCTGTGACATACATCTGAATGAAAAGGCATTGAATTTGATGTGATAAATTCATTCCTCACCACGTCACCACAGACCGCACAGGGACTTTGCACAGGATCTTTCTCGCCCTCAGTTTGGCTCGGCCATGACTCACAAGGGTACTAAAAAGGCTCATTGTTCCTATAATAAGAAGCCATTTTTCACATTAGACCTTGGAAGGCCACCGACAGTATTTCATTGCATTGAATTTGTTTAGATATTTGTTTGAATTTTTAGCTGCCGTGTTAGTTTTTTGTCTTATTTCATGGTTGCAAACATTCTCCCTTTATCCACGTTGTTCTTGAAGAGGTAAGACCCTTTGAATGAATTTACAGCTCTTCCCTGTGTGGAGGTGACCGCTTATATTCTCATATTTGTGTCCTCGTAAAGCCCTCCCTCTCTCGCCATGTTTGAATTAATTCCCATTCTCAATTTTCTATAGGAAGGAAAGCATGTAAGGCAGGTTTAAACAAGGAATTAAATCCATTAAGAGTTTTACAGGTAGAAGAAGCTTGATTTTCTTAAATATGGGTGCCCCATGCCAAACACTCTTACACAATTCACAGATGCTGCTACAGTAGGTAATATCTACGTTTTTTGGGGCGGTATTTTCCATGTGGTTACTTAATGGCCCTGATTCTGGACTGTAGAAATGGTTCGGGTCCTTCTTTCAGGCCCTTTTTATCTTTCGGTTTGCTTAGAAAAGTAATGGCACATCTCTCATCAGCAAGCAGAACGGTATTTAATTAATGTCTATAGCATGTTAACTATAGGCCTTATATAAGGACTTATATTAAGCCAGGATTGGGCCTTTGTTAATTTAGGACATTTTAAGTAGCTTTTATAAACATGCCTTACAAAAAAAAAACATTATTGTGCATTTGAGAAATGCTTACAGTTAAAGCGGCTCAAACATGCATTTTAGTCTGGGGCTAGACTTAAGACTTGTCTGTGAAACTGGAGGATGGTGTACTTTCAACCCTGAGTTTGAGAAATAGTAATAGAGATGCTTGCCTTAGCAAGCACCGCTAATAAGAGATGTAGCCTTGAAGTATGTTGCATTTTTCAAAAGCCTTAGCTGGCCTTATGAACATTCATTAATTCATAAACAAGATTACCCATTTAAACTTTAGAATCCCAGTAGTCTCACAGTAACTACACCAGATGTAGAACCCCCACACAGCACAACATTACAGAACAGACCGTCATTCATTTTGGGGGATGTTTATAGTGTTTAGGGAATGAAAGGGGGGCCGCAATCTGTGTTGGGTGATGTGGCATCCCAAAACCACATTTGCATTATGGCTTCATGTGCTTAGTGCTTCCTGTAGCAGAAGCAATTTTACAAATGAATGAAACCTTAAAGTGCACTCTCTCTCAATGGCGTGGCCATCTGTTGGTGAGGCAGATGTGGGTAATCTTGCTCTCCGGAAATAAAAGGGCTGCCATTTTCCCACTCTCTTAAATGGCATCTAATGTTCAGTATTCATCTATTTTGAGGAAGCTACCTTGAAACTATTGCTTGCCAAGCCATAATTTATAGTTAACTACCCTTTGGGATATTTATCTGACACAAAAATCAATTGTTGTTTATTAGGGGTGTAACGGTACACAAAACTGACGGTTCGGTACGTACCTCGGTTTTGAAGTCCCGGTTCGGTATGGATTCGGTACAGCAGTTTTACAAAATTGCTTTTTATTAATTTTTATTCAACAGTGGTTTAATGAAAAAAATTGTGTCTGTCCTTAAATGAATTAAATTATAACTAAAAGTTTCTTAAAGATAATGCTGTAAACTATATAGGGAGCCCTTACTTACATAGAGCTATTAAAGATTAACAACAGAGCCCAAACTATTAGCCTAAATTCAGTTGCTATTTATTTTTAGATAGAATAATCAACACTCATAAGCTTCACATAAGGCAGTTTTTGCATTAACTTCTAAATCTAATTATTTTTATTCGTTGTTGAAATATAATCATTTAGTGGCTGTAATTTTCATGACAGATTTATTTAAACATACATTAAATAAACAAGACATCACTAACAGGCTAAGTAGTATATAATGAATATATATAGGCTAATATAATGAATATAACAGCTAATATAGTGCATGTATTCAGTGAAAGAGTTGATTTCTCTAGTGAGCTAACAGCTGTGGACACTGAAGGACTTCTGAGTAAACGTGGTTCTGCATGACATTGTTTACAAGCAGTTTTATTGTCTTTCCGCGGTTGAAACACAGATGGAGCGATTACACGACATATGATACATTTCAGTAAGTTGTAATGTATCCTCAACATACTTTAAGATGTATTCATTTATGTTTATTCTTTAGGAAGAGATGATCGCATTGACTTGCGTGCCGCGCGCTGCCGCTTTAAGTTGAACTGATACGCCTCTATCAGTCATATCACATTAAAGAGCGTTAAAACGGCATTTATCGTTTGAATTTCATGATAAAATGGACTGAATACTTAAAGGGTTAGTTCACCCAAAAAAGAAAATTGTCATTAATTACTCACCCTCATGTCGTTCGACACCCGTAAGACATTCGTTCATCTTCGGAACACAAATGAAGATATTTTTGTTGAAAGCTGATGCTCAGAAAGGCTTCAGACAGGCCTCCATAGGGATTCAGTTCATTTACACTCACAAGACCCATAAAAGGCACTAAAAACGTCGTTACAAAGTCCATCTCACTACAGTGGCTCTACAATAATGTTATGAAGCGACGACAATAGTTTTTGAGCGAAAAAAAAAATCAAAATAACGACTTTATTCTACAAGTTCTTGTCTTCCTTGTCTGTCTCTGCCGCAAACTCACGAAGCACCACGACGCATGCGTGAGAATATGACGTAGCGCCGGCTTTCGGGAATCCATGAAATACACACTTTAGTCCCATTTTGAGCTCTACACCGAGACCTAAAGCACGATCAATGTAGAATTCAACAGCTCAGATACGGCGCGTCTTTCTCTGCTCGTTGTAAACAAATCTCCTCGCTTCTGGGTCACGTGTCCGAACGCCGGTTCTGCGTCATGTTCTCGCGCATGCGTCTTGGTGCTTCGTGAGTCCACAGCACAGGAAGACAGAACTTGTGGAATAAAGTCGTTATTTTGATTTTTTTTTTTCGCTCAAAAACTATTGTCGTCGCTTCATAACATTATTGTAGAGCCACTGTAGTGAGATGGACTTTGTAACGACGTTTTTAGTGCCTTTTATGGGTCTTGTGAGTGTAAATGTACTGAATCCCTATGGAGGCCTGTCTGAAGGCTTTCTGAGCATCAGCTTTCAACAAAAATATCTTAATTTGTGTTCCGAAGATGAACGAATGTCTTACGGGTGTCGAACGACATGAGGGTGAGTAATTAATGACATAATTTTCATTTTTGGGTGAACTAACCCTTTAATATGTTCGTGTGGGAACTTGGATTGAAGTGTGTTCCGCGCTTACAACAAGCCGACTGTTAACTGTTAAAGATTACATTCATAACCGTTCGGTACACGCGTGCACCGTACCGGAAGCCCTGTACCGAAACGGTTCAATATGAATACGTGTACCGTTACACCCCTATTGTTTATCATATTCGTCAACTGGATTTTTGGCACTTTTCGGGTGTGCGATGAGTGATTTGTGATTGTCCAGTCATTTTGCTAAATGTGAACTACCTAGTAGCAATATTACTTTTAGTTACTCCCCAACAATAGTCTCCTAATGTGAGTGATATATGAGAACGCTGAGCTGAACCACATGTGTAAGAATGACAATGAGGGGAAGTGATCTTAAAAGTAGTTGAGGATATATCCGTGGCCTTTCCGGAGAGACGAGTTTGGTCCCATGGGAACCTTCATTTTCTGACTGCTGACTATATGTGAAGGAGGCTGTGGAGTGATTCACCTCAGCAAATTACTCTCTAATGAAAACGTGCTGCTGAGGAAGAAGGTTCCCCAGAGGATGCAACCTGCTTAAGGCTTTACAGACTGACTGTAGACTGATATAGCATTTGAGGCTGCCTCTAGGAAGCTTGAGGTAAGCAGCTAAACAGAGATAATATGACACAAGGACAATAATCCTATGCTTGGCACTGCGGTAAGAGTAGGTGGTGGTCTTTAAATTTTCAGTAGTGGAAAGGTATGCTTGCTTCTCAGTTGTGGTGCACATGACCAGGTTGTCTTTGAGGCAGCGGTAAGCTTTCAGCAACTTGGACAACAGTTGTCATCAAGAGCCTTCTCTGGCCTGATCCACTCTTGACAGCTTTGTTAGTTGCTGGACATCTTCCATTTCCGCAGTCGAGAGGACACTTTCTCTCCCTGGTTATGTGCAATGAGGCAGCCAAGACTGCTTATTCCATGTCATTTTCTTGTTCAACTGATCTGGTTCAAGCCTCTAGAAAGCATGTTTCCCTTGAAAGAATTATACTCCAAGACTTGTCTTTCTCTCCTAAATGCTTGTCCCCAAACCCTAGCCTCTAGCAACCCAATCAGGAACCTCATCAAGGTCCTTAGAGCAAAATATACTACACCTAAATCAATTTTGTGGCAATTAGGTGAAAGAAATAAAGGGCATGTAGAGAGATGGGAGAAACAGTAGTCTGGTACCTATAGCTGGTTGTATCACCATGCTGAGCATGGATCACAGTACAGCAGTCTCATCAGTGCAGTGTGAAATGTAATCAGTGCAGCTCCCCTCTAGGTTTCTTTATGCTGGTGTTGGAGAATGGTTTAAAGGTGCTGATGGAAATTGATTAAATGTATAGGGTGGGCAAACAAGCAGAAGTAAGCTGTGCGTACACCCTCATAGAGAACCAAAGCTTGTCCAACCAAAGTCGAGATTGGGCGAGATTGATTGAAACCGGTTTGTGCCAAAAAAAAAAAGAGAAAATGGCCGCAGACATTCCTGCATTTCAACTCGGTGAAACTGAATTCTACTTTAACCTAGCACAGACCGCACCCTAAGTGGCACTCTCGATGAAGACAATGCTGCTTTGTAGAGTGTCCCGTTTGATATCTTGTGATTGTGAAGGGTGCTGAAGAGTGCCTCCTTTTCAGCTGCACTCCCAATGTACTGAAGTGTACAGTGTTTCAAGTGTTGAACATAGACTGTAAAAAAAAAGATGCACCTTCACTCTCTTCCATTGTAGTAAGTGAAGCCGCCAGTGTCCCAATATGGTGCTGACATCTTGAGTCTCGAGTCTGCGAAGTTGTGAACTTGGAGCCTGAGTCTGGCCAGTAGTGAGCGTGAAGTGGATCCACAATATCAAGGTCCCGCCCGCACTCCTGCAGAATTGGTTAATACAGTTTACTGCAGAGCAACTCATGTCGGTGTGAAATAAACAGTTAAGGAAATGTAAAATTAAAGCTCCTATCTCCTCCTGAAGATCCAGAACATTTACATTTAGTCATTTAGCAGACGCTTTTATCCAAAGCGACTTACAAATGGGTGCAATAGAAGCAACTAGAACAGTCAAGGGCAACAATATGAAAGTGCTGTACCAAGTCTCAGTTAATCTAGCACAGAACTGTTTTTTTTTACTTTTTCTTAAATAGACGAACAGAAAAAGAATAGAAAGATAAGTTTTTATAGCATCAAATAACTAACTAAAACCTATGTTAAAAAACAACTTTTTTCCATAATCGTATTAAATATAGGCTATGCTTCAGCTTTCCTTTTATATTTTTAAATTTGATCTATAAATTAAATTCGAATAAAACACTATAGGGATGTTGCCAACAATATAGGGATGTTGCCAGTCAATATTGCATTTAAAATGTAAGTGACTTGATGTTAAATAATTGTTTATGGAGCTGGTGTCATGTTCAGTCGTGATGGTATTCAGGAAAACAGCACTCTTGTTTGTGATGTTGCTTAACTGTATCATATGTTATACATATAAAAACACAATTTTTATGCTGTGTGAGCAGCGTTCATTTGTTTTCGCCTTTCTCCTCAAGAGGCTGCACGAGCCTGAACAGTTCAACCTTGTTACCGTCAGTACGTTATACATTATATATTATATTCACCATTGATCGCCACTTACACTAAATGAATGCAGAATCATTCTTGCATTTTGGTGATTACCTAGTTATTTTTGTTATTGACGTTTTAATCAGGATACTTGTCCGTCGGGCAAGTAAAATTCTCTTTCACTTGCCCCTTCAAAATATCCACTTGTCCCGGACAAGCGTTAATGTCGAGCCGGGCCATTACATTACATGGAGAGGGTGAGGTTTATGACCTATACTGGGACCAGCCACCTGAGGGCTTGGTGTGAACCCTGAGGACTTCAAGAACAGAAGTCTTTTGAATGAAAGACTACCAGCTCTGTGTTCTCCGAAATAAACTTCCTCTGATTGGCTTGTGTCTTGCTGTTCAGTAACAGAGCTTTGCCTAGTTGGCAGTGTATAAGTTTGGAAAACACCATCAGGCATCATTAGTCAAAGTGAACACCTGTCAGCCAGGGGTACTCACTCCAATCTTCACCTGTGTGTGTTAATCATCGCAGTACTCTGACTTGCTGTCTGTCTTGCCTCTTTTCTTTCCTGTGTGTCTGCAGTTTAAAGTCGATGGGGAGTGGTGGACGTGGATTAACTACGAGCGCTTTCAGGAGCTCATTCAAGAATACGAGGAGAGCGGGGGCACCAAGAGCTTCTCGGCAATGGACTATATGGCCAAGACCCCCAAATGGGCCTTATTTGGGGCCCGAGAGAGGGGATTTGATCCCTTGGACATACGCTTCCAGAGAAAGAATAAGACCAAAGATATCTCAGGTTGTTGATGTAACTCTTGCCTTCCTACTTCAAGTCTGTAGAGGAATGTGTATTTTTAATGTATGGAATAGATCACCTGATTGACTGCACCTGAGATTAAGACTTTTGTTTTTATTATTTTCGCCAAGGCTCAGTTTGCGTTCCAAGACTTGCCTTAGGGATGAAATTCTGCTTAGCATAAAGTACACTCTTACTGTCCTTGCAGATACTTGATCATGCTTTTTCATGTCGTTTTTATGAATGTAAGTTTTTACTTTTAGTTGGGGTCACGGTAATAAAGAATTTAATTCCCAAGCCTGTTCAAGTCTGGATCTAATAACTCTGGTAAGAATACAGAAGCAAGGACAGAACGGAAGAACCAGTGACTTGAATTTAAGGCTTCATTTACTCATACCACCTTAGGGCCTAAATTTAGAGAGCACAAGAGGAAAGAACTGCAAAAGAAAAATCACACTAGTTACCTACGTTAATAACATGTCGCCTCAAACTGTGATTTGTGTGCTCTTTTAGACATTTAGAGGGCAGTTGAGTCAGATGGGACTTTGAATGGAGTGGTTCTTACAGGTCAGCTGATGATGCAGCTGAAAGCTTTTTGGAATCAAAACTACCCCATAAATATCTCTAACTACCACAAAAGTCATTGAAATGTGAAATTGCAACTCTAACCTCTCTGCATTGTCTCTTGCTGTCCTCTGTTTGGTCTTGGGTATTTCTACACAACTTTGACAGATTGCAATCAAGTCGATTATCCGATTTGTTTGTACCATTTTAGCATTCTTTGCCACCTTTATCTTGAGAAATGTTGTAATGCAGTTTTGAGCAGTGTTGTCAGGTTTCGCTAGAGAAATAAGCGCCCTGTCTGGAAAAAGCAAGCCCAGAATTAGCGACCCCTGGTTTTTGGGGGTGGGATTTGCAGAGGGCACCAACCTATGTGCCTTCAATTAACATCAAAAGCAGCTTGTAATGGCATAAAAATTCTGAATCCACTTTAGATGTCAAAATATACTTAGTAAGAATGAAAAACATTTGAGTAACCCAAGTTCAGTAACTTAGTCTTAAAACTGGCAACTGGCTTGAATAACACCAAAATTGGGGTGGGAAAATTGAGAGCATTCATTCAAACAGATTGGCAGACAGAGAAACATTATCACACACTACATAACAATAAAGTGGTCATACAGTTTGTCCTGTGAGTGCCAACCACTAACAAGCCCAAATACGCAATGTATTTGGGCCCCCCCCCCAAAAAAAACGCAACCTGCGACTGCCCAAATCAATAAGCGACTTCTTGAAAAAACAAGCCTAAAGTCGCATATTAAAAGCGAACTTGGCATCTCTGGTTGTGAGCCTGCTGTTCGTCCTTTATATGGTTGCATTATTTTAAATTCACCCATAAAGAGTTTACAAACCACATTTGTTATTAATTTTGAATGCACATACAGATGCTTGAGTTTTGTTGTAGCTGCTTTCTTAGTGTCTTCTCATTAAAAATGTCTTTATGTTGTTCTACAGGAGTTTGAATGTTATTGTAAGAGAAAGGGAATGTGCTCGATGCTGAGTGAACTAGGTCACAGCCATTTCCTGAGCTCTGCAACTGAATTAAGCTGAAAGCTTTGGTCTTGTGTGAAGAAAAAGGGGCATAATATTAAGTCCAGACACACAAGTGCCTGCTTTCTGTCTCTGTTCAAAGTAATGCTGCGTTCATCCGAAGTCATAGGATTATTTCTACTTTATAAAATATAAATGTGTCCATTGCTCAACTCTGACAGTGGTATATTAAGGCACGAAATGGCAATGCTGTTTTTTTTTTTTTTTGCTTTGTCAAATTTTTCCGAAAAACTCGTGTTAAATTAATCTGTGAGTCACACACACATTATAGTGGCACTTCGGTGTAACACATGGCTAACAATAGCTGCAATGCTATTCATTAAGTCTTTAAGTTCACAATGATTTGTCTTGTCTCTGGATTCTGACAAGGTAGCCATTGAAAGCACTTATACAGCTGAGCATTCATTGGATTTATTGGAATGTTTAAACTACACTTTTGATCCCAGCCTTGTCTCCTAGTTGTTTAAACATAACAAACAGAGAGTGTAATGGTCTGTGACAAGTGACAGAAAAGCTATTTCACGCCGCTGTGAAATAGGTGCCGCACTGATCTAGGCTAATGTCACACACTGTCTTCCTCTTGCATTTCAGTCAATTTAGCCAACTGAAGGGAATTCATCATCCAAATACACTTTTTTTTTCTTTTTTTTTTTGCTTCATAAGGGAAATTTATTCTGAATTTAATGGGTTGTTTCTGTAAAGTTGACTTTTGCATCAGTATATTTACCTAAGCCCCGTTTCCACTGAAATTACCCGGAACAATTTGTACCAGGAACTTTTTTTACAGAAACTTTTTTCCCCCAGACCTGCTTTCCAGTCTGTGTTTCCACTGCGCTCTAAAGTACCGTGAAGATTAGGCAAATTAGTCCGGTGATGTAGGGCTGCGAGCGACTGCTCCTCGCAGTCAGCGACGGACAGTATTCATTTTTGTGCATCACTATCTGCAACAATAACAAGTTTGGAGGAGATTCAAGCTGTGCTGCTTATGCTGGTTATGTATTGGTTTACTAAAGAGGTAATTAACAAAACGGCGGAAAAGAGACGAGCACTGATACTAAAGGGTATTTTGAAAGCTTGTAAAGCTAGATTTAAAATAAGACAATGGATGTTAATATCAGCTACTACGGACATTGACCGTGTAATTGCTGAGACAATGCATGCCATCGGACAGAAAGAGCATGACTGATATTTACTGAACGCAGATCGAACCTCGCAAGACTTTTAAAAATGCCGGTTGAAATAAAATGCTGCGTGGAGTCAACCAATCTATCCAGAACCATATAGCTGCAAACTAAGGACATCCTTACTGTTAACATAGGAATTAGGAGGCTAAGTAACGGTCAGGCTCTGCTAAGCAAATGGCTTTGATTAATTGATCATCCACAAGTGTGATCGCCTCTATAAAAGCAGAAGGTTTGTCCGTTTGCTGGTTTGGAGCATTTAGGTGTGTTAACACAATACCAAGGAGGAAAGACATCAGCAATGATCTTCGAGAAGAAATTGTTGCTGTCCATCAATCAGGGAAGGGTAATATGGCCATTTCCAAACAATTTGAAGTTCATCATTCTACAGTTGGGAAGAATATTCACAAGTGGAAGACATTCAAAATGTGTGGATTGGATGTCCCAGCAAATTTACCCCAAGGTCAGAGTGTGCAATGCTCAGAGATATCGCAGACAACCCAAGAAGTACACCTCAGACTCTACAGGCCTCAGTTAACATGTTAAATGTTATGACCATAAGTTTATGACCGTACAATTTGAATAAGACTAGACAAGCATGGCATGTTTGGAGGCCCCTTCTCTCTAAAACGCACGTTTCATCTGAACAAACCATAAGACTTCTGGATGTTTGGCCATAATGCACAGCACCACGTTTAGTGAAAACTGCAAGAACATGTAAGCAAAAACACCTCATACCAAAAGTCAAGCATGCTGGTGGAGGGGTGGCGATTTTGGGCTTGTTTTGCAGCCAAAGGACCCTGGGCAGCATGCAGTCACTGAGTTGACCATGAACTCCTCTGTATACCAAAGTATTCTAGAGGCAAAGGTGAGGCCATCTGTCCAACAGCTAAAGCTTGGCTGAAATTTGGTCATGCAACAGGACAATGATCCCAAGAACACCAGCAAATCTCCAACAGAACGGCGTTCTGGTGTCGAAGTCCAGACCTCACCCTCACTGCAATGCTGTGGCAAGAGCTGTCCATAAACAAGTGCCAACAAACCTCAATAAACTGGAGCAACGATGTAAAGAAGAGTGAGGAAAAGAATCCTCCAGAATGATGTGAGAGGCTGAGATAATGGCATACAGAAAATTATTACTTCAAGTTATTGATGCTAAAACTGGAAAAGGGTGTGTGTGTGTATAATAATATATAATATATACTGTATATGTATGTATTTATGTTTGTACATTGTGTAGTGCATGGACCTACTCAACCCTTCTTTCTAAGGTTTTGTCCAACAAAATGCCTCTACAGGACACGACCCCTCCTACTCCAGTGCACTGGAAACCTCAGGGTGTCAAATACAGAGTCAATCCTGAAACTGGACATAGGCACATCCTGGACTTGCTCTCTATCCTAGTTTATTATCCGCCAGAATCACAGGATGGACTCTGGGGTGGAGAAGGCTGGATATCTGGCTTTAGATATGCCAAAGGTGACAAGGTGAGACCAAAGAGAGAACAACTGTAATGCTGAATTTAAGTTGATGTGAATAGTAACCCCATGGTTTTATATGATATGAATGATGGCATCAGCTCTACAGTGAGATCCTCGACCAAAAGTTCACTGTAACCTTTCTATCAGAACCAGCATTAACTTCTTGAGCAATTTGCGCAACGGTTGCTCGTCTGTTTGATCGGACCACACGGGCCAGCCTTCGCCTTGGCCGCCCATGACCCTGCCGCTGGTTCACCACCGTTCCTTCCTTGGACCACTGCAGACCAGGAACACCCCACAAGAGCTGCAGTTTTGGAGATGCTCTGACCCAGTCGTCTAGCCATCACAATTTGGCCCTTGTCAAACTCGCTCAAATCCTTACGCTTGCCCATCTTCTAACATATCAACTTTGAGTACAAAAGGTTCACTTGCTGCCTAATATATTCCACCCAATAACAGGTGCCGTGATGAAGAGAGATCAGTGTTATTCACTTCACCTGTCATAATGTTATGCCTGATCTGTGTGTGTGTATATGTATGTATATATATATATATATATATATATATATATATATATATATATATATATATATATATATGTGTATATATATGTATATATATATATATATATATGTGTATATATATGTATATGTATATTTGTAACGCAGTTCGATCGTATGGGAAGAAGGTGATCACGGCGGCCACGGCACCTGGGGGTAAGAACAGAGAGGTGAGAGAACGGAGCTGGGAGCATGAAGAGCAACAGAGACGAGAGATTGGAGAGAGGAGAAAAGGGGAAAATAAATAAATTCTGGTCCGGTTTCCAGACACGCTGCCGCTCGGTTCTCAGCCAGCCGAGAGGCTCTTCCTCGCGGTGCCATGCGATGGCACTGGACGCTCGGTGGACGGCTCAATCCTCCTCCGCCCCCTGGCGGCCGGCGGTGGCTCCTCCTGTCGAGGGCAGCCGGCAGCGAGTCCCGCGCGCTCCCTGCTCCTCCCCTACACGGCGGAGGGATCCAGGATCCTAAATTAGATGCACCTGTTTGAGGTCGTTAGCTGCAAAAAAACACCTGTCCACTCCATACAATCAGTAAGAATCCAACCACTAACATGGCCAAGACCAAAGAGCTGTCCAAAGTCACTAAAGACAAAATTGTACACCTCCACAAGGCTGGAAAGGGCTACGGGGAAATTGCCAAGCAGCTTGGTGAAAAAAGGTCCACTGTTGGAGCAATCATTAGAAAATGGAAGAAGCTAAACATGACTGTCAATCTGCCTCGGACTGGGGCTCCATGCAAGATCTCACCTCGTGGGGTCTCAATGATCCTAAGAAAGGTGAGAAATCAGCCCAGAACTACACGGGAGGAGCTGGTCAATGACCTGAAAAGAGCTGGGACCACCATTTCCAAGGTTACTGTTGGTAATACACTAAGACGTCATGGTTTGAAATCATGCATGGCACTGAAGGTTCCCCTGCTTAAACCAGCACATGTCAAGGCCTGTCTTAAGTTTGCCAATGACCATTTGGATGATCCAGAGGAGTCATGGGAGAAAGTCATGTGGTCAGATGAAACCAAAATATAACTTTTTGGTCATAATTCCACTAAACGTGTTTGGAGGAAGAAGAATGATGAGTACCATCCCAAGAACACCATCCCTACTGTGAAGCATGGGGGTGGTAGCATCATGCTTTGGGGGTGTTTTTCTGCACATGGGACAGGGCGACTGCACTGTATTAAGGAGGGGATGACCGGGCCATGTATTGTGAGATTTTGGGGAACAACCTCCTTCCCTCAGTTAGAGCATTGAAGGATGGGTCGAGGCTGGGTCTTCCAACATGACAATGACCCAAAGCACGCAGCCAGGATAACCAAGGAGTGGCTCTGTAAGAAGCATATCAAGGTTCTGGCGTGGCCTAGCCAGTCTCCAGGCCTAAACCCAATAGAGAATCTTTGGAGGGAGCTCAAACTCCGTGTTTCTCAGCGACAGGCCAGAAACCTGACTGATCTAGAGAAGATCTGTGTGGAGGAGTGGGCCAAAATCCCTCCTGCAGTGTGTGCAAACCTGGTGAAAAACTACAGGAAACGTTTGACCTCTGTAATTGCAAACAAAGGCTACTGTACCAAATATTAACATTGATTTTCTCAGGTGTTCAAACACTTATTTGCAGCTGTATCATACAAATGAATAGTTAAATAATCATACATTGTGATTTCTGGATTTCTTTTTTTAGATTATGTCTCTCACAGTGGACATGCACCTACGATGACAATTTCAGACCCCTCCATGATTTCTAAGTGGGAGAAATGGCAAAATAGCAAGGTGTTCAAATACTTATTTTCCTCACTGTATGTCCTATGACACTTAGTAAAGCATGGTTCTTTATGGAACCTTATAAAAGGGTTCTGTTACAAGTCAAGGAACTCTAATTTGGTTCTGTTTAGAAGCATTTTTCTTAAACGTGTAAGCTAATTCTGACTAGAAAGAACAAATAAAATTGCCCTAAGCTGACATTGTGTTTTGATATGTTGTCATAAGATGGACTGACAACTCGACTGACAGCTCAAAGGCACACAGAAGATCTGAAACACTACTTTAATGGCTTTGTAGCTCCCAGAAAAATACACTGATATATTTCAACACTTTGGCTTGGCATTGGGACTGGGTGGCTAGATTTCAATTTTAAAATGTTTCAAAGGGTCGGTGACAACTTTAATTGTGCCTCACAGATGTCTCCACTAAGTCATGCAGTGCAAGATACTCACAATCTGGACCTTTTGGTACCAGAATAGTCAGATATTTAAAATCTTTTTTTATTTATTTTTTTATTACTTTTTAGTCGTTTCAGCTAGTCATTAACTTGTGCTGAAAATATTAAATGTCTTATTCATCCTATTCAATTTTAGTCAAATTTTCTCTGACTAAAATGTTGCATAATTGGCTCGTCCTACAACTATCTAATTGTTGCACTATGACGTTGTGAAGTCTTCTAGTCTATGCTTTTGTTTATCTGTGTCCCTAAGCTGCGTTTTTATGGAAATGTACCTGTACATTCTGCACTGTAAACCTGAATATGTTGGCATACGTTGTTCAAGTTCACTCGTGTCACGCAATATCACGCAGTTTAAGATTAACTACTATGAATGAGTATTTCAAATAATCATATTTTTGTCAACAGTATGTTTAATTATTGTGGCAAGCAGGGTGGGCCCGAGAGCCGCAGGAATGGAGCGAGGCCAGTAGCGAGTGTTAATGAGTGTCACCTGCGTGCCACACCGGTCTTGAGTCCCACTGAGGAGCTCCGGAAGGATAAAAGGAGGAGTGACAGAAGAAGGAAGACCAGAGCTGGACTTTACATTTACATTTATGCATTTAGCAGACGCTTTTATCCAAAGCGACTTACAACTTGGGGGTACATGAAGCGATTGGTCATGAAGATTCGAGAAGCGCAATAAGAGCCTGAAATCCTGAGACCGTGTACATTGCTCAGTGTAGCACAGGCTAGAGTAAGGAGGGAAGAAGGAAGAAAAAGAGGAAAGAAAAGGGTTTTTTTTAGAAGGAAGAGAAAGAGGAAAGAAAAGTTTTTTTTTATTTATTTATTTATTTTTATGAGGTTAAGTGCTCACGGAAGAGCTGAGTTTTAAGTTGACTTTTGAATGATGTCAATGATTCTGCGTTTCGGATGGTGTTGGGAAGATCACTCCACCAGCTGGGAACGTTGAATGAAAATATTCTGGAAAGGGATTTTTTTCCCCCTCTGTGATGGTACCACAAGCCGTCGTTCCTTTGCTGAGCGAAGGCTTCTGGTGGGGGTGTGGATTTGTAGAATGGAGTCAAAGTAAGCAGGAGCTGAGCGCGCGGTGGCTCTGTATGCAAGCGTCAGCGCCTTAAACTTGATGCGAGCAGCGAGTGGTAGCCAGTGCAGGGAGATGAAGAGAGGTGTGACGTGGGTCCTTTTGGGCTCGTTGAAGACAAGACTGCATTCTGGATCATTTGAAGTGTTTGGATCGCACAAGAGGGGAGTCCAACAAGAAGCGCATTGCAGTAGTCAAGTCTATAAATATAATAACCAGGGCCTGGACAAGAAGCTGTGTTGCGTGTTCTGTTAGGAACAGTCTAATCTCCCTGATGTTGTGGAGCGCAAACCGGCATGAGCGAGCTGTCTTAGAAATGTGTTCTCTGAAGGACAGCTGGTCATCAAATGTTACTCCAAGAAAAGGAAGAAAAAGAGGAAAGAAAAGGGTTTTTTTTTAGAAGGAAGAGAAAGAGGAAAGAAAAGTTTTTTTTAAATTTATTTATTTATTTTTATGAGGTTAAGTGCTCACGGAAGAGCTGAGTTTTAAGTTGACTTTTGAATGATGTCAATGATTCTGCGTTTCGGATGGTGTTGGGAAGATCACTCCACCAGCTGGGAACGTTGAATGAAAATATTCTGGAAAGGGATTTTTTTCCCCCTCTGTGATGGTACCACAAGCCGTCGTTCCTTTGCTGAGCGAAGGCTTCTGGTGGGGGTGTGGATTTGTAGAATGGAGTCAAAGTAAGCAGGAGCTGAGCGCGCGGTGGCTCTGTATGCAAGCGTCAGCGCCTTAAACTTGATGCGAGCAGCGAGTGGTAGCCAGTGCAGGGAGATGAAGAGAGGTGTGACGTGGGTCCTTTTGGGCTCGTTGAAGACAAGACTGCATTCTGGATCATTTGAAGTGTTTGGATCGCACAAGAGGGGAGTCCAACAAGAAGCGCATTGCAGTAGTCAAGTCTATAAATATAATAACCAGGGCCTGGACAAGAAGCTGTGTTGCGTGTTCTGTTAGGAACGGTCTAATCTCCCTGATGTTGTGGAGCGCAAACCGGCATGAGCGAGCTGTCTTAGAAATGTGTTCTCTGAAGGACAGCTGGTCATCAAATGTTACTCCAAGATTTCTGACTGACTTTGATGGGGAAATCAAGGGTGTACCTAACTGGATGGTGAAGTCATGTTGTATGGTGGGACTGGCGGGGAAGATGAGAAACTCAGTCTTCGCCAGCTTGAGCTGCAGGTGATGTTTTCTCATCCATGCAGAGATGTCAGCCAGACAGCTGGAGATTCGTGCAGCTACTGTGGGGTCGTCTGGGTGAAATGAAAGGTAGAGCTGTGTCATCAGCATAGCAGTGGTATGAGAAGCCATGTGCCTGAATGATGGGTCCCAATGAAGTAGTGTAGATGCAGAAGAGGAGAGGACCAAGCACTGAGCCCTGGGGAACCCCAGTGGTCAGTTGATGTGCATGGGATTCCTATCCTCTCCAGGCAACCTTGAAAGACCTACCTGTGAGATAGGACTCAAACCAAAGGAGTGGAGTCCCTGTGATGCCCAGTGATGAGAGGGTGGACAGAAGAATCTGATGATTGACCGTGTCAAAGGCCGCAGATAGATCGAGCAGGACGAGGACTGATGATTTGGAGTCAGCTTTAGCTATCCGCAGGGCTTCAGTGACCGACTGTAGTGCAGTCTCTGTGGAGTGGCCCCTTTTGAAACCTGATTGGTTGATGTCCAGCTGATTATTCTGTTGATAGGAAGGATGAAACCTGGTTGAAAACAACTCGTTCAATAGTTTTTGCTATGAATGGTAGGAGAGAAACGGGTCTAGTTATCTATGAGTGATGAGTTTAATGTGGGTTTCTTAAGCAGTTTAGTTACCCGAGCCTGCTTGAATGTGGTAGGGAAGATGCCGGTGCAGAGAGATGTGTTGATGATGTGTGTGAGTGCTGGTAGGATTGTAGGAGAGATGGCTTGAAGGAGGTGTGAGGGAATGGGATCAAGAGGACAGGTGGTAGGATGGCTAGAGAGGAGAAGTTTAGATACTTCTGTCTCAGTGAGTGTAGAAAATGAGAAGAGAGGATGTTTGGTTGTGGATGTGAAAACATCTATCACATGTCCAAAAATGCTAATCTTCAATTAATACAATACAAAACACTTCATAGAACACATTACACGGGCAATAGATTAGCTTAAATGGGTTTCACATCAGAAGTCTGCACACATTGCAATCAGAAAGCTACAGATACATACATCCATGCAACCTGGCACTGCACTCCAATCAAACACTTTTGGGACTCAAACACTTTCAGACATACACACATACACACACACATAGACACATACATACATACATACATACATACATACATACATACATACATACATACATACACTACACATAGAATACACACACACAAAAAAAAGGATAGGAGAAAATAGGGACTGAATAGATGTGGAAGGAGGGTTATCTTATATTCACTCATTATATTATCCTCTATTACTAATTTACTATCTAAAATTAATTTATCTATGGAGAGTGGTGACAATGGTAATCATTACATAGGAGAAAAAAAAGAAAAAAAAGTTTTATTTTTTAAACTAATACAATGAAGGCAGTATGATGTAAGTGATGAGTGGTGGTGATGGTAATGAAGATGGTAATAAATTATTAATGGTTACTTTGCTTATGCACACACACACACACACACTCACTCACTCACTCACCCACACACCTATACATTTACACATTTTTATTTCACTTATGGAATTACTAGATTGTACTATTTTGGTCTGTCTGTTAAAGAAAAAAGGGGAAAAGGGAAAGGAAGGAAAAAAAAAAGAAAAAAAAGAATTGTGTGTATAAAGTCAGAATTGTGGGTACAAAGTCAGAATTGAATTGTGAGATATAAAGTCAGCATTGCGTGTATAAAGTCAGCATTGCGTGTATAAAGTCAGCATTGCGTGTATAAAGTCAGCATTGCGTGTATAACGTCAGAATTGCGTGTATAAAGTCCAAATTGTGTGATAGTCAGATTTAAATTGTGTGGTATAAAGTCAGAATCGCGTGTATAAAGTCAGAATTGTATGATAGTCAGATTTGAATTATGTGATATAAAGTCAGAAGTGTGATATAAAGTCACAATTGTGTGATATAAAGTCAGAATTGCGTGTATAAAGTCAGAATTGTATGATAGTCAGATTTGAATTATGTGATATAAAGTCACAATTGTGTGATATAAAGTCAGAATTGCGTGTATAAAGTCAGAATTGTGCGATATAAAGTCAGAATTGCGTGTATAAAGTCAGAATTGTATGATAGTCAGATTTGAATTATGTGATATAAAGTCAGAAGTGTGATATAAAGTCAGAATTGTGTGATATAAAGTCAGAATTGTGAGATATAAAGTCAGAATTGTGTGTATAAAGTCAGAATTGTGTGATATAAAGTCAGAATTGTGTGTATAAAGTCAGAATTGTGCGATATAAAGTCAGAATTGCGTGATATAAAGTCAGAATTGTGTGTATAAAGTCAGAATTGTGCGATATAAAGTCAGAATTGCGTGTATAAAGTCAGAATTGTATGATAGTCAGATTTGAATTATGTGATATAAAGTCAGAAGTGCGATATAAAGTCAGAATTGTGTGTATAAAGTCAGAATTGTGCGATATAAAGTCAGAATTGTGTGTATAAAGTCAGAATTGTATGATAGTCAGATTTGAATTATGTGATATAAAGTCAGAAGTGCGATATAAAGTCAGAATTGTGTGTATAAAGTCAGAATTGTGTGTATAAAGTCAGAATTGTGCGATATAAAGTCAGAATTGCGTGTATAAAGTCAGAATTGTGTGTATAAAGTCAGAAGTGCGATATAAAGTCAGAATTGTGTGTATAAAGTCAGAATTGTGCGATATAAAGTCAGAATTGTGTGTATAAAGTCAGAATTGTGCGATATAAAGTCAGAATTGCGTGTATAAAGTCAGAATTGTATGATAGTCAGATTTGAATTATGTGATATAAAGTCAGAATTGTGTGATATAAAGTCAGAATTGTGCGATATAAAGTCAGAATTGCGTGTATAAAGTCAGAATTGTGTGTATAAAGTCAGAATTGTGTGTATAAGGTCAAAAGAGAATAAAGGAAGTGAAAAAAAACTTTTTTATATAGCCTTTTGACATTAACTTGTGTTTTTAAATAGCCCCTTTCTTTCTTTTTTGTTTTTGTTGTTGTTTTCTGTTTAGTTATTAACTTTTGTATTTTAACAACATTTGTAATTACATGTATGTGTATATTCTCTTTCTCCTACGAGAGTTTTGTATTTTGCTGTTTTTTGTCCAAAAAAAAAAGTTATGTCGAACATTCAGTCGTTGCCCTCAGTAATTGTATTGACTAGACGAGCTTGTCTTGCAGTTTGTGCTAGTTTTAGTTCTAGTGTTTGGGTCTAGTTATGTTGTTCCAGGACCAACAATAGATGTTGATCCAAGAACATGTCCTACTTGGCAGAATCACGGCCATCACCGCTGCTTCTCTATACCTTTCTCCGAATCCAACACTAACCCACTGCCTGATGGAGCCAATGGCAGCTCTGTTTTGTGGCTGAGAAGCCTAAAGCTCTGGGCTTCTTGTCAAAGAGACAGATTTTGCTGGAGCTGGAGCCAATCTGAGCTGTCCACTGCCAAAAAGGAAGCTGCTTAAAATGACAGCAACACCTACTAGAAAGGGATGCAAGTGGAGACCCTAACAGAATATATTTCTGTTCGGTTTGCTTTCTTACAGAATACTGAAATCATCCTCATAACAGTTTTTTTTTTCTTTTTTTTTGTAAAGTCTTACTGTTTGTAAGTGCGACATCAGTACCAATCCAGAGACTGTGATAGGAGAATCATCTCTGTAATCCCCTTATTAACAGTCAATGAATGGTACGGCTGCAAAGAATGCAGTTTTGTCTGGCATATTGATGTTTCAGATTTTTGTTCTTTGCTGGGAGATTTGCATTTTTGATTAAAAATCAACTTAATATATTTATCACACAATGTATCACACAATGTATCTCACATATTGCACATAAACAAGTGCCAAGTGAATGCATGAATGTGTGCCTGGCCTCCCTCTATTACTGGCTGTAGGTTAATTATGTGGCAGTCTCAGGTCTTCCTGCCATCACAGGGGTCCTGACCGGTGAATGGGGCTAATAATATATGTGAAAGACTAACAGTCTACAACATCACTGCCTGTGCAAACTGTGTGGCCTGCTCACAGCATGGAACAGCATAAACAACAGCACACTAACAAAAAAAAAGTCATGTTTTTTTGTTGGTGTTCTGTTCTATTCTATTTTGTTTTATTTAGTCTAGTTTTGTGTTTTTATTGTATTATTTGTGGTCTTTTTTTGGTTTTCTTTTTGTTCTGTTATGTTTTAATACAATGTAAAATCCAACAGTGATTCTAATTAACACTTTTTAGTTGACTTTACTAAGTGTCTTAACTTAATTGTAAAAATCGAGTAATCTGTACTATGACTCAGAAAAAACAAGTTAAGATTAATTGATTGGTTTGAGTGCCATTTTGTCAAGCAAAAAAACAACAACTTACCATCATGGTGATATGTGTTCACTTTGGTTGGGCTCTTGGAACATTTATATTATTAAAACTCTCTTTCTGATGCAACAAGAAATCACAGTTGTTTGGTTTCAAAGGAAGATAAGTAATAAATAGGTTGCTTTTAAAAGTTGACCTAGCTTCTGACTGAATAATTAACTAGTTAAAGGGGTGGTAAAACACATTCTTTCGAAGGCTTGATTGTGTTTGTGGGGTGCACTGTAACGTGTTCATGCTTCGTTTTTAAAAAATTGCATTATTTTTCATATATTTTACCTTTATTCTACACTGCTCTGTCCCTCCTTGTAAAAACGGTCTGATGGTTTCCTAGTTGTATGAAGCCAGTCCCTCAAAAATACGCAACGGGCTCAGATTGGTTAGCTGGCCCAGTGTGTTGTGATTCGCTAACCGTATAGTGCACGTTTGTCAGAAACGTCACGCCCCTTACCTTTACCGGTAGCCTGTGCTTTGGGTAGTACAATGGCGTCAATAAAACCATACCAATTTGAGCCCGAATCAGACCCAGACAATTTTAGTGAAGATGATCGAGCAGAACCTGTTCAGTCCTCAAGAGTAAAGACTGCGGATCTATAGTGCTCGCTACTGAATGACACCGTTACTTTTGTATTTTTAGAACGATTTGCCAAATATCTGTCGCAAGAACGAACACAAAACATTGGCTTTACTATAGTATCCAAATCAAACACAGAACCATGTTTAGCATGCCTGTAGATAAACAATACATAAATGCTCTAATCAAAGAATAATTTACACTAATGCCAAGTTCGCTGTTGAGATTTAAAAAAAAGTTTGTAACGTTAGGTGTTTGTCGGATAACGTTAAGTATGAATGAGCATTTAACAAACTGGTTTGCAGAGCCAAACAGTGTTGTCATTTGTTTACTTCCTTGCTACAACGTACAATTAACAATACGAACTATTACAGGAAAACATATCGACGAAAAATAAATCATACCTTCAGGTTGTGGCCCGTAAACAGCTTCTGTTTTTAAATCCATCTTTCAGGACAAGCTGTTTTAAGAATCCTGCATTGAACTTGTGAAGATTGTGGAAGCTTTCCTCTGTGAAATGTGCAGCTGGAGCCGCGCGCGCCCGTCGTGCATTCACACACTGGCAGTGTTTGTCTCGCGCAGCTGAACCGCGGCTCATGTATTGCAAATACAGACGAATATTGTCCATTATGTCACATTTTCCGGTCTTCTCCTCCGACCCCTGTCTGTGTCGTGCTGCTGCAAATGCGACCGTGTTCCCCTCTGTCTCATACACACATGCATATAACATGTTGTATGTTAAACGCACTGCGACGCACCCCCGTCCCTAGGAAGGCTGAACAAAGTGGACCTGCAATCCGGATGAAAATAACAGCGTTTCGTCAGCATTGGCAACAGCACTCCAGCCTACTAACTAGACTACCACAACAACTATTCCCCGCGGCGATACAAAATGGCCTCGCCCCCCCCTTATTTAATATTCTCGGAGGAGGGGTTTATGTAAATATTGGGGCTGGTGATGTCAGAGACCCTGGAGGAATGTGTAGTAGTCCCTAGCGGCCGTTTGCTGTAGTCCTTAGAAATTGATTTCTTTAAAAGCAAATATCTCCCTTTGCTTTAAACTTTGAACGTTGTAACTTTGCAGATGTTGTTTATGCTCAAATAGCAACATTACACACTAGCTAAAGTTAGAAAAGTGAAATCGTGGTTTACCACCCTTTTAATGTTTTAGTCAGAAATTAAGATCATCTTTTAAAATTAACCTATAATATTTCCCTTTGTCAAATAATAATCGTTTACAATTGTATTGCTAACACTTATGTCATAAACACCTGTGGAAATTTTAATTAGGTTGACAAAATCCCTCTATACTTGTAACAATATCTTGCAGCTGATCATGCTTGAGTCACACACAGACTTCAACATTCAGCATGCAAAACACAATGGTAACAACAATGGTAACGTTAGCTATACTAAGTCAAGAGTAAACCTAAATTAAAAGATCAAGTACCCCAGCTAACACACGACGTAACAGTTTTTGGTAATTTCATGACTTACCAACTGACAACGTAGTCTCAACGTTGTATGTCTGTAATCTCCTTACCATAAAATGACCTTCTCACAACGTTGTCAGTACGATCTCTGGACGTTACAAGATTACCAACAACGTTCCAGATACGTGATCCACATGACTCAATGACAACGTAACTACAACGTTGCCTGTAATATCATTACCATCCAATTGACTTTATGCACAGCTGCACTACTTCCTGAACTTCAGCCAGCTCCTTTGTTTCCTGTCTGCCATTATTGGACAAACTGATTAATCCAGGTGTGTCTGATTATTGTTGTTGTGACTACAGAGGTCAGGCACACCTGGATTAATCAGTTTGTCCAATAATGGCAGACAGGAAACAAAGGAGCTGGCTGAAGTTCAGGAAGTAGTGCAGCTGTGCATAAAGCCAATTACCAACACACAACGTCGCCAGTAGGATCTCCTAACGTTATTAGATAACCAAGGATGTCCCAGATACCTACTAAATTTGTAATATATTGGTAATTCCATGACAACATAAATGCAACATCACCTGCTCATAATGATCATTACCATCATTTGCAGGTTCTTTATGTTCTGATTTATGTTCTTATTATCAAAATGTGCTATTTAAACTGTGTAAATAAACGTCAGACATAAGATTGAAATTCCCTTTAAGATAAATGTTTCTTTTTAACAATTAAGAATATGAACTATCTTTTTATATACACGTGACAATCAGCGTGTGCCTCCACAACTTAAGAGTGCGGGCCACACAGCGCGCGCACACTAGGTATTATTATCAATATTATTATTAACAATAGTCATTTTTTTCTGGGGTGTTGAACTTTTTATTGCATAATATTTCATAAAAAAACTTTGGAACAATGACAGACATGGCCTGTCTACATCTCATCTAACAGATACTGAATGAGAACGCGCTCGCCTGGCGGCCGTTGAGAGTTGCCATGGTAACCGTAAACACAAACAGAAACAGCTGGAGAGGACAGCGTTGACATTTCTCTCTGTTGCAAGTTATATAAAAATAAAATAAAAACTTCAACAACGGCGTTAGATTGGTTAAGTAACATTACTACGTATTTTTGTTACTATTTATACCTCATGGTATCTTTTCTGAATCATTTGAAATGTCAACTAGTAAATGGTACGTCGCTAGCATAGCATATACATTATGTTTATAATGCTGAGCACAGAGCATCTTGAATGCTTTCATTCATGTTCCGCTGTATGTCCTATGTTTTTGTTTTATAATTTGGGTGTGTTTTATAGTTCGTTTTTGTGTTTTTCAAAATAAATGAACTGAAGTCACTTTGAGTCTGCATTCGTCATTCACAGCTATTGAAATAGCCTTTAAATTAGTTTGGGCAAATGAGGACATAAATTAGGATATACTAACGTTACAGCATGTCCGCCTATTAAAAAATAAATAATTATAAAAATGACCAACTGATTTCCAACACACAACTATTGATCCGTGACGTTGCCACTACGATGCAGTTACTAACTGGCAACAAGTTACTAGTGATGGGGAGTTGACTCCAAAAGAGTCGATTCCTCGACTCTGAATAGCCCCAGAGTAGGGGTCGACGCCAGCACAGGAATCGACTCTCGGTGTCGACTCTGATGCTGTGTCCGAAATCGCTCACTTGTTTAATAATTCTCTGATCCCTATAAAGTGCATGGCAGTTGAGTGTACTATAAGCAAGGAGTGAATGAAATGAAGCGAGGAATTCAGACACTGTCGTAAAACATTGCGTCAGAGAGCTGTTGCGTCGCAGAAACTTCACATACATTTATTTGAGTGCTTACTTTAGAATTAGAATAGTCACAGCGACTTGTTTGTAATTATACATAGGCTTCCTCCATGCTAGCTTTAGTTTAATTGATAGTATATTAATGCAATAAATATAAATTTGGTTTTCCATGGTTAACCTTGTGTTCATACAGGGAGTGCAGAATTATTAGGCAAGTTGTATTTTTGAGGATTAATTTTACAACATTAATAATTAAACAACAACCATGTTGTCAATGAACACAAAAAACTCATTAATATCAAAACTGAATATTTTTGGAAGTGGTTTTTAGTTTTAGCTATTTTAGGGGGATATCTGTGTGTGCAGGTGACTATTACTGTGCAGAATTATTAGGCAACTTAACAAAAAACAAATTTATACCCATTTCAATGATTTATTTTTACCAGTGAAACCAATATAACATCTCAACATTCACAAATATACATTTCTGACATTCAAAAACCAAACAAAAACAAATCAGTGACCAATATAGCCACCTTTCTTTGCAAGGACACTCAAAAGCCTGCCATCCATGGATTCTGTCAGTGTTTTGATCTGTTCACCATCAACATTGCGTGCAGCAGCAACCACAGCCTCCCAGACACTGTTCAGAGAGGTGTACTGTTTTCCCTCCTTGTAAATCGCACATTTGATGATGGACCACAGGTTCTCAATGGGGTTCAGATCAGGTGAACAAGGAGGCCATATCATTAGATTTTCTTCTTTTATACCCTTTCTTGCCAGCCACGCTGTGGAGTACTTGGACGCGTGTGATGGAGCATTGTCCTGTATGAAAATCATGTTTTTCTTGAAGGATGCAGACTTCTTCCTGTACCACTGCTTGAAGAAGGTGTCTTCCAGAAACTGGCAGTAGGACTGGGAGTTGAGCTTGACTCCATCCTCAACCCGAAAAGGCCCCACAAGCTCATCTTTGATGATACCAGCCCAAACCAGTACTCCACCTCCACCTTGCTGGCGTCTGAGTCGGACTGGAGCTCTCTGCCCTTTACCAATCCAGCCACGGGCCCATCCATCTGGCCCATCAAGACTCACTCTCATTTCATCAGTCCATAAAACCTTAGAAAAATCAGTCTTGAGATATTTCTTGGCCCAGTCTTGACGTTTCAGCTTGTGTGTCTTGTTCAGTGGTGGTCGACTTTCTGCCTTTCTTACCTTGGCCATGTCTCTGAGTATTGCACACCTTGTGCTTTTGGGCACTCCAGTGATATTGCAGCTCTGAAATATTGCAAGTGGCATCTTGGCAGCTGCACGCTTGACTTTTCTCAGTTCACGGGCAGTTATTTTGCGCCTTGGTTTTTCCACACGCTTCTTGCGACCCTGTTGACTATTTTGAATGAAACGCTTGATTGTTCGATGATCACGCTTCAGAAGCTTGGCTATTTTAAGACTGCTGCATCCCTCTGCAATATATCTCACTATTTTTGACTTTTCTGAGCCTGTCAAGTCCTTCTTTTGACCCATTTTGCCAAAAGAAAGGAAGTTGCCTAATAATTATGCACACCTGATATAGGGTGTTGATGTCATTAGACCACACCCCTTCTCATTACAGAGATGCACATCACCTAATATGCTTAATTGGTAGTAGGCTTTCCAGCCTATACAGCTTGGAGTAAGACAACATGCATAACGAGGATGATGTGGTCAAAATACTAATTTGCCTAATAATTCTGCACTCCCTGTAATCATTAAACTAAATCATAAAAAAACTCACATCAAGAAGAAGCATATGAATAAGTGTACATTATTATATTTATTTTAGTATTTAGTATCTTTAACTCACCCTTTAAGACAATGATCATGCATGTTTAGCCCCATCACTCGACAACAGCTTTTTTCATGACTTTTTTTTCCTCTGTAAAATTAGGTATCGGCAACAGCTAGGTAGAAATGTTGATAGCCACTCATCAAGTCATCGCTAAATTGGACTAATTTGGACGATCGCGCTAAAAGTGCAAGGTTTTAATAAGGGGATTTTAAGGCTTTGTGTCGGGGGAGAAATAATTTAAGTGTGTAACAACTGCAATTTTGTCTTATTTCTGACCCTGTTTTGATGTAAAGTAAATGGAGTCGAGGAGTCGATTCCATAGACTCCTACAGTGGGAATCGGAGTCGACTCCAAAAAACCTGGAATCGAACATCCCTACAAGTTACGTTGTGACAACGTATCCGGGAATTTCACTTTTCCAGTTGCCACAACATAACTAGTTACGTCACCACTACGAAAGTTTAGTCAGCAGATTACGTACGTAACAGTCACGTATTTGTGTTAGCTGGGACTCTCTACAGTTCTTTTTTAGTTACTAGAACTCGTAAGTGAACTAACTAACTAAGCATTTGTTAGCACAACATACTATTCTTATTTCGCTTTACTTGTTGTTGTTTTTAAAGGCAATTTGTTTGCATGCTTTTTTCAAGTAAGTCTAAAGGCGCGTTTCCACCGCAGGAACTTTCCCCAGGAACTAGGAACTTTGGGGTGGTACTCAGTAGCTGTGTCTCATTTCGAAAGGCTGCGTCCTCCAGAGGTCGCATTCGAAGGCTGCATGCGTCATCAAAGCGGTCTCATTTCAGAAAAGTAAGTAGGACACTCCGAATGCGACCTTCAAATGTGCGCTTCTTTTCAGGAGTTCAGAGTGTGCATGAGGTGTATCCCTCGCTGCTGCAGATAACCCACAATTCTTTGCGTCGCCATTAACAACCGTCATGTTTTTGGCAGATATACATGCAAGCGAAGATGTGGTGTTTAAACTTAAGTAGTTTCAAGCTTGTTTTTAAGCTGTATTACCTCAAATAGATAGTTGTGGTAAACAGGATTACAAGTGTTTAGTGATTTTTAAACATTTAGAACAGTACTTTGCTGTCAAGGCAAGAAACATTTCATAGTCATTTTCAAGTTATAAATAATTTTCATTCATATAACTGGCGTGAGAGCAACTCCACTGTGAATGTGTTGGTATAGCAACGTGATACGCCTGTGTGTCCTACGGAGGACGTCTCGTTTAATTCTGATTAAGAACACTCCGTATACCGCATCCTTCACAGGATGTGTCCTCCAGAGGATGCAGCCTTCAAAATGAAATGAGACACAGCTATAGTGTTTCGACCGCAGGAACCAGGGTCTAAATGAAGGTCCGGGTAAAGATTTCCCCCTCATTTTCTGTCCGATGGCGCGCGTTGTCTCAGCAACCTCACGGTCAATGTCCGTAATAGCTGATAATAACATACGTTGTCTTATTTTAAATCTAGTTTTACGAGCTTTCCAGAGGTAGGTTGTAACGAATTACTTCGTTAAATTTACTTGAGTAAATTTTTTTGGGTAACTTGTACTTTTAGAGTAGAAAGATGGGTACTTTTACTCTTACTCAAGTACATTTCTTGTGAAAAAACTGTACTTTTACTTAGTTACATTCGGTGGCGTTCCTCTGCTATTGTCAAATGGTAATAATTATATTATATTTTTAAAAAATAAGTCAATATGACTTGTTCACAAGTCTCACGAAACGGAGAGGCTGCTTCGCGAGAGGTGGCTACGCATCACCCGCTTATAATAGCGCGCATATAGTCGGAAGTTTCCTGCTTCCTGCTTCGCTACTGTTCGGACGCTCTTGCTTACTGCTCCGCGCTTTGCTCTATCGCTTCTATATTTTATCTCATAATTTCAACTTCAACAAATCAGCATAGTGCTCAAACGACAAAGCTTGACTCCAGTGATAAAATTAGAAACTCTGGTGACTGGATTACTAAACAAAAAGCGGAATATTTCAACCGACCAGCCTCCCACTGCCTTCAGTTTACATTCCGGAGAAGGGAAAACACAGCTGCCTACATTCAAAAGGATAAGAAAATGCCTCTTCTAGAATCTACTTGCTGCACAAACTGCCACAGACTTTTACAAAGGATTGCAGTTCTTGAAACAAAGCTATTTGCGGAACCATCTAACCAGACGAATCACACAGCAGAGCTTCATCATGAACGCCGTCTGCACACTGCCGGTGAGTCCCATAAATGTGCTACTCAACAGGTAGAGAAACAAGTAACTGATCAACACACTAATCGATGGCACAAACAGGGAGCGAGACCCAAAGGCACTCGAGACATCAGATTGTCACGAGCATCACATATTGCCACAGTAGCATGCTCTACCCCAGACACAAGGATTGCAAACACTTGTTTCCTACCACCAAATATACATCTTGAAAACAGATTTGAAGTGTTAATGAATGTGGGTGAGGAATCCCCAAATGTGATGAATGTGACTGAACACAGATCGAATCAGCCCGTAGCTAACACTGATGCTAACAGGAGCTCAAGGTCGAGCAGACAGCGGCCCTCAGCTCAGAGGGCAGCCGAGCCCAGGACTCTGATAGTGGGTGACTCCACAGTCAGAAACATTAGCAGCAGGGATACAACTACATGCTGCCTTCGACAAGCAACAGTTTCTGATGTCAACAAGGAACTTAAGAACATTCTGATGAAACATAAGACTGCAAATCGACTTATCATTCATGTGGGGAAGAACGATATTCAGCGAGAGCAGTCAGAACTCCTTAAGAGAGATTTCAATGAACTTTTTGAAACACTTAAAAAACTTAAAGTTCAGCCGTTCATCAATGGACCACTTCCAGCAAGAGGAACAAATAGGTTCTCACGGCTACTTGGGCTTAATACATGGCTGCAAAAAACCTGCAACATGAAGGGAGCGAACTTTATCGACAACTTTAATCTCTTCTGGAGTCAGAGACAACTGTTTACATCAAATGGCCTCCACCCAAACAAACTCGGTGCAAGAGTGCTAAAGGACAATATTTATTTTTCCCTTCATCATCCTTCAGCTGTGTGTGCTAACCCACTCAACCTGGATGGCACACACACACCAGTACAGAGTTTAGACGATCACAGGACTTCATTTCAGCATCTGAATGGACATGCGGGTGATACACCCCACAAGGACAATGATAACACCACGCAGCCATAACAACCACTTCTCATGGACACACTCCCAGCTGAGCCCCGCCCTCAGAGCTCACCACAGACACACTGTGACGGATTAGAACTGCTCCAAGTGACACAGATCGAGGCACTAAACAGTAACATCTCAGCCCAGACTGTGGAGGCACTGGTAAAAATGGGGACCATCGGGGGTGAGACTGGTGAACTTTTACACCTTATGTGTGGTCTGAGCAATAAGCTGGAAGAAATGTCTAAGTCACTCCATGAACTGGACGATAACATATTGCAGCCTCCGGTAACACCAGAGCAACAGCCCCCCTCACCAGACATGTTATTCCTCTCTACAGTATCCCCGCTTCTGAGCTTCACAGAGAAAATGGATTATACTGGAACCAGACAATCACACTCGATCGCTGCGAGCCCCCAGATATCAACCAAAAAGCAAGCCCCACAACCACCAAAGCCTGTGGGCCCAGCTCGCTCTGCCCCTCCTCCTGTGAGATTTCTTCGGTCACAAGGCCAGGGCACACACCCTCCTCCAGCTGCAACAAAAACAACTGATACCAACTCTCAGTGATATGCCCTGGGTCCTCGCAGCGTCAACAGCAACCTTATCAAATGTTTACAAAACAAGCGGGAACCCATTGAGCCAGTCTCTTTCTCTATTTCTGTTCTGTTACGTGATAGAAAGTCTAAGGCCTTCTCAGGCCGTATGGCAAACCCATCTAATCTGCGGCCTGTTACTTGTCAACCTAAGATTACTGTGGGGGAAAAAATTAAAATGAATACTGTTAAATTAGCACTTTTAAACATCCGTTCACTTAAAAACAAATCATTTCTAGTCAACGACTTAATAACCACAAACAACCTAGATTTTTTGCTTCTAAATGAAACGTGGCTAGAAGACAGCTGCAGTGCAACAGTCCTCAATGAAACAGCCCCTCCTAACTTTACTTTTATGAGTGCCTGCAGGGCAGTCAGGAGGGGAGGGGAGGGGGGGTCGCTGCTCTTTTTAAAGATGTCTATCAATGTAAGCAAGTATCATTTGGTGACTATTTGTCTTTAGAATATCTGGGCATTGTGCTAAAAGGTGCTCCACGCATCCTGCTTATCATTATTTACAGGCCTCCAAAATATTGCCCAGCTTTTATTGATGACTTTACAGAGCTGTTATCAGCAATCTCACCTGAGTATGACTGTTTTGCTATTGCTGGGGATTTTAACATTCACACTGATAATGCTGAATCCAGTGCAACTTAAGATCTCATGACTGTTCTTAACACTTTTGATTTGACACAACATGTACACGGACCCACACATGATCGTGGACACACTCTAGACTTACTTATCAGTAAGGGTCTAAACATTTCATCGATAGTTATTAAGGATGTGGCACTGTCTGATCATTTCTGTATTTTCTTTGATGTATCAATCTCTCCTGCCATTGAAACTAGATCTGTCTCTGTCAAAAAGAGATGCTTAAATGAGAACACTAGTGTGCTGTTTATGAAGGCTATATCTCTAACACCAAGCATATCTGCAGACTCTGTTGATTTTCTCCTTGACTCTTTTAATTCAAAAGTTAAGAGTGTAATTGATAATATTGCTCCTGTGAAAGTCAGAAAAAAGAGTGGCAAACAAAAAGCACCTTGGAGAAACTCAACAGCAGTGCAATTAATGAAAAGACAATGCAGGAAAGATGAGCGCATGTGGCGAAAGACAAAACTTGTAGTCCATTACAACATCTATAAAGACAGTCTTCGTGCTTTCAATGTGGAACTAGGCAAAGCTAGACAGACCTTCTTTTCAAATATTATAAACAGAAACATAAACAACACGCGCACTCTTTTTAATACTGTAGAGAGACTAACAAACCCCCCGAGTCACATTCCCAATGAAATGCTCTCAGACAGCAAATGTAGTGAGTTTGCTTTCTTCTTCTCCGAGAAAATCAATAATATCAGAAATGCGATCAGCACATCCTTGAGCTGCTCTGGGGTGAGTCAGATCAGACCACAACCTCAGATAGTTACTATGACTGATTTCGAAGCAATTGATGGTAAAATTTTTGAAGAAACGGTACAGCACCTAAAAACATCAACCTGCGCCCTTGACACACTCCCCACTTCTTTTTTCAAAAGTGTGTTTAACTGTTTAGAAGCAGATCTCCTAGAAGTGGTAAACGCCTCACTTCTTTCTGGGACTTTTCCAAACTCCCTTAAAACCGCAGTAGTTAAGCCTCTCCTGAAAAAGAGAAATCTGGATAACTCCATACTGAGCAACTACAGACCAATCTCAAATCTCCCCTTCATAGGCAAGATCATTGAAAAAGTTGAAAAATGATTGAGCTCAAATGGATACTTTGACAATTTTCAATCTGGTTTCCGACCACATCACAGCACAGAGACAGCACTCATAAAGATAATAAATGATATTCGCCTCAATACAGATACAGGCAAAACATCAATTCTGGTTCTACTCGACCTCAGTGCTGCATTCGACACTGTTGACCACAACATTCTTCTTGACAGGCTAGAAAATTGGGTTGGGCTTTCCGGAATGGTCCTCAAATGGTTCAGGTCATACTTAGAAGGGAGAGGTTATTATGTGAGTATAGGTGACCATAAGTCTGAGTGGACATCCATGACATGCGGAGTCCCACAAGGGTCAATTCTTGCACCACTCCTTTTCAACCTGTATATGCTCCCACTGAGCCAAATAATGAAAAATAACAAAATGGCTTACCACAGCTATGCTGACGACACCCAGATCTACTTAGCCCTATCACCTAATGACTACAGCCCCATTGACTCGCTATGTAAATGCATTGAAGAAGTTAACAGTTGGATGTGCCAAAACTTTCTTCAGTTAAACAAAGACAAAACTGAAATCACTACATTTGGAAACAAAGATGAAATTCTCAAGGTGAACGCATATCTTGAGGCTAATGGTCTAAAATCAAAAAATCAAGTCAGGAATCTTCAAATCAAAATCAAATCAAATCACTTTATTTGTCACTCTACCATATGCACAAGTGCAACAGTAGGTGAAATTCTTAGGTGCAGTTCCGAGCAACATAGTAGTCATGACATGACATGTACAACATTTAAGCAACAACAGATTACACATCTGATGCGCACACAATTACTCACAGCACAGTATACACTACAATAAACAATAAATAATTTACACAATGTGAGTGTAGTTCTCACAGCTTTAAACAATATACACATACTTACAATATACATATACTTTAAACAATATACACTAAACATACACTAAACAATATACATTACGCTATAATAATAATAATAATAATATACAATGTATAGTATAAAATATTATTCACAGATTGAAAAATTGAAATCCAAAGTGCAATAGATGCTGTATGATAAATAAATGTGTATATAATGTGTGTGTATCTACAGTGGGTTGTGCTGAGTGATATTCTGTCCAGAGTGTGTTATGATACTGATGGATCAGGAGTTAAGTAGCCTAATTGCTTGTGGGAAGAAGCTGTTCTGAAGTCGGCTGGTGCGTGTTCTGATGCTGCGGTACCGTCTGCCTGATGGCAGCAGTGAGAGCAGCCCATGGTTCGGGTGGCTAGAGTCTCTGATGATCCTCTGAGCTCTCTTCACACACCGCCTGGCATAAATGTCCTGGAGGGAGGGAAGCTCACCTCCGATGATGCAGCTGGCCGTGCGCACTACCCTTTGCAGGGCCTTGCGGCTGCGGGCGGTACTGTTGCCGTACCAGGTGGTGATGCAGCCAGTCAGCAGGCTCTCTATGGTGCAGGTGTAGAAGCGTGTGAGGATGTGGCGGTTCATTCCAAACCTCCTCAGCCGTCGCAGGAAGAAAAGGCGCTGATGAGCCTTCTTCACAACGGCCTCGGAGTGGACGGACCATGAGAGTTCCTCTGTGATGTGGACACCGAGGAACTTGAAGCTGCTGACTCTCTCCACCGGTGCTCCATCGATGGTGATGGGGCGGTGTTCTCTCTCATTCCTCCTGAAGTCGACCACCAGCTCCTTGGTCTTGCTGACGTTGAGGGAGAGGTTGTGCTCCTGACACCATCGTGTCAGAGTGTGCACCTCCTCTCTGTAGGCCGTTTCATCATTGTCGGTGATAAGACCTACCACCGTCGTATCGTCAGCAAACTTGATGATGGTGTTGGAGCTGAGTTTCAGTCGTCATGTCAAAGCAATAACTAAATCAGCTTACTATCATCTCAAAAATATTGCAAGAATTAGATGCTTTGTTTCCAGGCAAGACTTAGAGAAACTCGTTCATGCTTTTATCACCAGTAGGGTGGACTATTGTAATGGTCTTCTCACCGGCCTTCCCAAAAAGACCATAAGACAGCTGCAGCTCATTTAGAACGCTGCTGCAAGGATCCTGAGCAGAACAAGAAAATATGACCACACCAGTCCTCAGGTCTTTACACTGGCTTCCAGTTACATTTAGGATCGATTTTAAAGTACTATTACTTGTATATAAGTCACTCAATGACCTAGGACCTCAATACATTGCAGACATGCTGATTAAATACAAACCTAACAGATCACTCAGATCATCAGGATCAAGTCAATTAGAAATACCAAGGGTTCACTCAAAGCAAGGAGAGTCTGCTTTTAGCTATTATGCCAGCCGCAGCTGGAACCAGCTTCCTGAACAGATCAGATGTGCTCCAACAGTAGCCACTTTCAAATCCAGACTCAAAACACATCTGTTCAGCTGTGCATTTACTGAATGAGCACTGTGCTACTGTACATCTGACTGATTGCACCTTATCTTATGCTTTTACTGAATGAGCTCTGTGCTCTGTCCGAACTGCTTGCACTTTAATTATTGTGGCGAGCAGCGAGGTCGAGGGACCGTGAGGGCGGGACGAGGCGGCGCTCATCAGAGAGGATGAGCGCCAGCTGCGAGACGCAGCGATCTCGGCCCTCGCGGAGGAGTGAGGGAGTATAAAGGAGGAGCGACGACAGTGAGGGACGTGAGAGGACCAGACCTGGATTTTATGTTGTATTTTATTTACGTTATGTTATGTGTCCGCTGCAGTCGTCCGTGAGGGGCTGCAGCTTTTTATTTTCATTTTGTGTTTGTGTGTAGGCGGCAGTCGACCGCGAGGGGCTGCCGCCGCCATTTTATTTTTCATTTGTTTATTAAACGTTTTTGAATGTTCTCCGGTTCCCGCCTCCTTCTTCCCGTACAAACAAGCTTTACTACAATTATGTTTCAATTTAACCCGGTTTTTATTCTTAGTGTTTCAATTTAACCCTGTTTTTATTTTTAGTTTTAATTATACTTTTTATTTTATTTTATTTTTTAATTTTTTGTTAAGGCTGTCTGGGTGGAAGAGGTTGAGAGACGGGGGAGCGATAAATCGAAACCCCTCCGGCGCGAGGACGATCCGTTTAGATCTGCTCTGACGGATATACAGGGAGTGCAGAATTATTAGGCAAATGAGTATTTTGACCACATCATCCTCGTTATGCATGTTGTCTTACTCCAAGCTGTATAGGCTGGAAAGCCTACTACCAATTAAGCATATTAGGTGATGTGCATCTCTGTAATGAGAAGGGGTGTGGTCTAATGACATCAACACCCTATATCAGGTGTGCATAATTATTAGGCAACTTTCTTTCCTTTGGCAAAATGGGTCAAAAGAAGGACTTGACAGGCTCAGAAAAGTCAAAAATAGTGAGATATATTGCAGAGGGATGCAGCAGTCTTAAAATAGCCAAGCTTCTGAAGCGTGATCATCGAACAATCAAGCGTTTCATTCAAAATAGTCAACAGGGTCGCAAGAAGCGTGTGGAAAAACCAAGGCGCAAAATAACTGCCCGTGAACTGAGAAAAGTCAAGCGTGCAGCTGCCAAGATGCCACTTGCCACCAGTTTGGCCATTTTTCAGAGCTGCAACATCACTGGAGTGCCCAAAAGCACAAGGTGTGCAATACTCAGAGACATGGCCATGGTAAGAAAGGCAGAAAGTCGACCACCACTGAACAAGACACACAAGCTGAAACGTCAAGACTGGGCCAAGAAATATCTCAAGACTGATTTTTCTAAGGTTTTATGGACTGATGAAATGAGAGTGAGTCTTGATGGGCCAGATGGATGGGCCCGTGGCTGGACTGGTAAAGGGCAGAGAGCTCCAGTCCGACTCAGACGCCAGCAAGGTGGAGGTGGAGTACTGGTTTGGGCTGGTATCATCAAAGATGAGCTTGTGGGGCCTTTTCGGGTTGAGGATGGAGTCAAGCTCAACTCCCAGTCCTACTGCCAGTTTCTGGAAGACACCTTCTTCAAGCAGTGGTACAGGAAGAAGTCTGCATCCTTCAAGAAAAGCATGATTTTCATGCAGGACAATGCTCCATCACACGCGTCCAAGTACTCCACAGCATGGCTGGCAAGAAAGGGTATAAAAGAAGAAAATCTAATGATACGGCCTCCTTGTTCACCTGATCTGAACCCCATTGAGAACCTGTGGTCCATCATCAAATGTGCGATTTACAAGGAGGGAAAACAGTACACCTCTCTGAACAGTGCCTGGGAGGCTGTGGTTGCTGCTGCACGCAATGTTGATGGAGAACAGATCAAAACACTGACAGAATCCATGGATGGCAGGCTTTTGAGTGTCCTTGCAAAGAAAGGTGGCTATATTGGTCACTGATTTGTTTTTGTTTGGTTTTTGAATGTCAGAAATGTCAGAAATGTAGAATTTGTGAATGTTGTATATACTTGCCTATTTCACATACTGTCCGAGTGTTGAATGTTATATTGGTTTCACTGGTAAAAATAAATAATTGAAATGGGTATAAATTTGTTTTTTGTTAAGTTGCCTAATAATTATGCACAGTAATAGTCACCTGCACACACAGATATCCCCCTAAAATAGCTAAAACTAAAAACCACTTCCAAAAATATTCAGCTTTGATATTAATGAGTTTTTTGTGTTCATTGACAACATGGTTGTTGTTTAATTATTAATGTTGTAAAATTAATCCTCAAAAATACAACTTGCCTAATAATTCTGCACTCCCTGTATCTGTATAGCCTTGGTAGTAAGAGGAAGGACCGTGTAGATCCGCTCTGACGGTCAAACAAAGTAGAGATAGCCCTGGTGTTCCTGTCCAGGAAGATTTGTCTGTAAGGGTAATGTTTAAATGCACAGTTACCTGACAAATATTTTTTTTGAGTACTCCCTCCAGTGCGAGGAAGACCCGTTTAGATCTGCTCTGACGGGTAAAACATCTAGAGAACGCCCTCAAGTTAGGCCAAGAAGATTTGTCTGCAAGGGTACTGTCTAAACGCACAGTTACCTGACAAATATTGTTAAAGTAAACCTGACTCTCCATTTTCTTCCACCCCAGATAGGGGATCTCATCTTTATTTTTTATTTCTTTTAATTCCTATTATAACTGTTATACTATATATATTTTTATTTAATTCACTTACAAATATTTTAACTTCATTTTTGTGTAAAGCACTTTGAATTGCCACTGTGTATGAAATGTGCTATACAAATAAACTTGCCTTGCCTTGCCTATTTCACATACTGTCCGAGTATTTTCATCATATGCGCTCTTGTGCAAGCAATGACAAATCGTTTGAATCCTCCAAACAACACACGTCCACGAACAAACGTTCACATCTGCACGTTTACCTATCCTTTTCTTCACAAAACGAAACAAATAGAATAGCCTAATGTGACGTCTTGCATTTATAAACAAATCCGGACAGATTTGTGCCTCAATTGGCCTGCCAACTCTCCTGACCTGAACCCCATAGAGAATCTGTGGGATATTGTGAAGAGAAAGTTGAGAGACGCAAGACCCAACACTCTGGATGAGCTTAAGGCCGCTATCGAAGCATCCTGGGCCTCCATAACACCTCAGCAGTGCCACAGGCTGATTGCCTCCATGCCACGCCGCATTGAAGCAGTCATTTCTGCAAAAGGATTCCCGACCAAGTATTGAGTGCATAACTGAACATAATTATTTGAAGGTTGACTTTTTTTGTATTAAAAACACTTTTCTTTTATTGGTCGGATGAAATATGCTAATTTTTTGAGATAGGAATTTTGGGTTTTCATGAGCTGTATGCCAAAATCATCAGTATTAAAACAATAAAAGACCTGAAATATTTCAGTTGGTGTGCAATGAATCTAAAATATATGAAAGTTTAATTTTTATCATTACATTATGGAAAATAATTAACTTTATCACAATATACTAATTTTTTGAGAAGGACCTGTATATATATATATATATATATATAATTACAATAAGGTTCAGGTTCATTAGCTTACATAAGTTAACATGAACTAATAATGAACTGCACTTATAAAGCATTTATTAATCTTTATTAATGTTAATTTCAACATTTACAAATGCATTATTAAAATCTTGTTAACAAGTTAATGCACTGTGAACTAACATGAACAAACCATGAACAGCTGTATTTTTATGAATGAACATTAACAAAGATTAACTAATGCTGAACAGAGGTGTTGTTCATGGTTAGTTCATGTTAACTAATACATTAACTAATGTTAACTAATACAACCTTATTGTAAAGTGTTACCGACAGGTGTGTGAAAGCTCTCCAAGTAGTCTGAAATTCAGGGTTTTCGCTTCTCAAATCAAGCAAATCAAATCACTTTATCGTCTCACAACCATATACACAAGTGCAACAGTTGGTGAAATTCTTAGGTGCAGTTCCGAGCAACATAGCAGTCATGACATGACATGTACAACATTTAAAGCAACATCAGATTACATCATCTGATGCGCCCACAATTACTCACAGCACAGTAAACTCTACAATAAACAATAAATAATTTACACAATGTGAGTGTAGTTCTCACAGCTTTAAACAATATACACATACTTACAATATACATATACTTTAAACAATATACACTAAACATACATTAAACAATATACATTACGCTATAATAATAATAATAGTAATATACAATGTACAGTATACAATATTCACAAATAGACATCCAATGTACAGTAGATACGCTATATGATAAATAAATGTGTATATAATGTGTGTGTATCTACAGTGGGTTGCGCTGAGCGATATTCTGTCCAGTGTGTGTTATGATCCTGATGGATCAAGAGTTGAGGAGTATAATTGTTTGTGGGAAGAAGCTGTTCTGGAGTCGGCTGGTGCGTGTTCTGATGCTGCGGTACCGCCTGCCTGATGGCAGCAGTGAGAGCAGCCCATGGTTCGGGTGGCTAGAGTCTCTGATGATCCTCTGAGCTCTCTTCACACACCGCCTGGCATAAATGTCCTGGAGGGAGGGAAGCTCACCTCCGATGATGCAGCTGGCCGTGCGCACTACCCTTTGCAGGGCTTTGCGGCTGCGGGCGGTACTGTTGTCGTACCAGGTGGTGATGCAGCCAGTCAGCAGGCTCTCTATGGTGCAGGTGTAGAAGCGTGTGAGGATGTGGCGGTTCATTCCAAACCTCCTCAGCCGTCGCAGGAAGAAAAGGCGCTGATGAGCCTTCTTCACAACGGCCTCGGTGCGGACGGACCATGAGAGTTCCTCTGTGATGTGGACACCGAGGAACTTGAAGCTGCTGACTCTCTCCACCGGTGCTCCATTGATGGTGATGGGGCGGTGTTCTCTCTCATTCCTCCTGAAGTCGACCACCAGCTCCTTGGTCTTGCTGACGTTGAGGGAGAGGTTGTGCTCCTGACACCATCTTGTCAGAGTGTGCACCTCCTCTCTGTAGGCCGTTTCATCATTGTCAGTGATGAGACCTACCACCGTCGTATCGTCAGCAAACTTGATGATGGTATTGGAACTGTGGGTTGCCACACAGTCATGTGTGTACAAGGAGTACAGGAGTGGGCTGAGAACACAGCCCTGAGGGGCTGCAGTGTTGAGAGTCAGTGATGAGATGTTACTGCCCATTCTGACCACCTGGCGTCTGTTTGACAGGAAGTCCAGGATCCAGCTGCATAACAAGCTGTTTAAGCCTAGAGCCCGGAGTTTCATGTCAAGTATGGAGGGCACAATGGTGTTGAATGCTGAGCTGTAGTCTACAAACAGCATTCTCACATATGTGTTCCTCTTTTCCAGGTGGGAGAGAGCAGTGTGTATAGTGGATGAAATGGCATCATCAGTGGAGCGGTTTGTGCGGTATGCAAACTGCAGTGGGTCCAGTGAGGGGAGGAGAACAGAGCAGATGTGGTTTCTGATTAGTCTCTCAAAGCATTTGCTGATGATGGGGGTCAGAGCAACAGGACGCCAGTCGTTTAAGCAGGTGGTTTTTGACTGCTTCGGTACAGGCACAATGGTGGACGTTTTGAAGCATGTGGGGACCACAGACAGGGAGAGGGACAGGTTAAAAATGTCTGTGAAAACTCCAGCCAGTTGGTTCGCGCGCGCTCTGATGACGCGGCCCGGAGTGCCGTCTGGACCCGCGGCTTTACGGATGTTCACCCGCCGGAAGGATCGGGTTACATCCGCTACAGATACAGAGAGTGAACTAACCTCTGCATCTTCAGCCACAAGCTCTCTCTCCGCGAGGGTGGTGTTAGTTCCCTCAAAGCGAGCATAGAACGTGTTTAGCTCGTCCGGGAGAGAGGCAGCGGTGTTCACGGTGGAGTTTGTGTTCCCTTTATAGTCCGTGATGGTGTTAATTCCCCTCCACATGCTTCTGGAGTCGGTGGTGTTGAACTGTCCTTCAATCTTGTCCCTGTACTGGCGTTTTGCTGCTCTGATGGTTTTCCGGAGGGCATAACTTGCTTGTTTATGCTCCTCCGCATTGAGTGCCGCGCGAACATCCCCATTTAGCCACGGCTTCTGGTTAGGGTACAGCCGAATTGTTTTGGTCGGAACAACGTCTTCTACGCACTTCCTGATGAAACACGTTACGCTATCAGCGTAGACCTCGATGTCGTCATCAGAGGCCGACCGGAACATCTCCCAGTCCGCGTGATCAAAACAGTCTTGTAGCATAGAGTCTGATTGGTCCGACCAGCACTGGATGGTTCTGAGGGCGAGTGCTTCCTGTTTCAGTCTCTGCCTATAAGCGGGCAGAAGGAGAACGGAAGCGTGGTCTGATTTGCCAAATGGTGGGCGCGGGAGGGACTTGTAGCCATCCCGAAAGGGAGAGTAACAGTGATCTAAGACACGGTTCCCTCGCGTGTTGAAGTTAACATGTTGGTGGTATTTAGGTGCAATGCGTTTGAAGTTGGCTTTGTTAAAGTCCCCAGTCACAATAAACGCAGCCTCAGGATGCGCGGTTTCCTGCTCACTCACTGTCCTATACAGTTCCTTTAGTGCCCGGTCTGTGTCGGCTTGTGGGGGAATATACACAGCTGTGATGATGACCGCTGTGAATTCCCTCGGTAGCCAGAATGGTCGACATAGAACCATGAGAAGTTCCAGATCAGGAGAACAGAAAGACTTGATAGAATGTACGTTCCTCTGATCACACCAGGATCTGTTGATCATAAAACATACACCCCCGCCTTTGCTTTTCCCTGAGAGATCTTTTTCTCTGTCCATTCGATGCACGGAGAACCCTGTGGTTTCGATGGCCGAATCTGGAATCTCAGCAGACATCCAAGTTTCTGTAAGGCAGATAATGCAGCAGTCCCTCGTCTCTCGTTGGAAAGAGATCCGTGCTCTCAGCTCGCAGAGTTTGTTGTCCAGAGACTGAACATTAGCCAGTAAAATACTGGGAAGCGGGGGTCGGTTTGCGCGGCGTCTTACTCTGATGAGCACGCCAGCTCTGCTTCCCCTTCTCCGGCGGCGTTTCCGCGGTCGGACCGCCCACACAAAGAGCTCCGCTGCCGTGTTTGTAAACAGCTGGTCGTCACTGATGAATTTAAAGTCCGGTTTTCGGTGTGCGATTGCCGAACCAATGTCCAAAAGTGTCTGTCTGTCGTACGTAGTAAGGCAGACAACATCCAAGACAAAAAACACAAAAACTATAAACAGAACAAACAAAAAGCTACAATGTTGTAATGGAGCTCGCAACGCAGCAGCCATCCTCGGCGCCATCTTGAGCCATCTTATCAATCAGATCGAAAGTAACTAGTAACTAACTACTTGAGTAGTTTTTTGAGTAGTTTTCTCATTGAGTACTTTTTTACTCTTACTCAAGTAAATATTACAATTGTTACTTTTACTTGAGTAAATATTTCTGTAAGTACTTGTACTTTTATTTGAGTACAGATTTTGGCTACTCTACCCACCTCTGGAGCTTTCAGAATACGCTTTAGTATCAGTGCTCGTCTCTATTCAGCCGTTTTGTTAATTACCTCTTTAGTAAACCAATGCATAATCAGCAAAAGCAGCGCTGCTTGCATCTCCTCCATACTTGTTATTGTTGCAGACAGTGATCCACAAAAATGATTACTGTCCGTCGCTGACTGCGAGGAAAAAAAGTTCCTGGTACAAATTGTTCCGGGTAATTTCGATGGAAACAGGGCTTAACTAATTCGATTTTACAGTGTATGTTGTTCTTTTGATGTTGTTTTTTTTTTTTAAAGATTTGCTTTTTATTTGTTTTGTTTTGTCCTTTTTTAACTCTTCCCCTGCCAGGTTTAAAACAACAACAACAAAAAATTCATAATTTCATGGCCCCCTGAATATTTTGTTGTTTGAATATCTGAACATGCAATATATCAAAAGAAAGAACAGACCCTGTGCTTTTAACAAAAGAAAGAAAGAAAGAAAGAAAAAAGCGTTTTATTTTAGCTTCATACATTATTTTTTTATCAACACTTGAATATAAGTTTCAGTAAAAAAGCAACATTTTGAGCAAAAAGCTGAGATAATCACGTTTTTGTCAAAGACTACATCTGGATCAGATTTGGAACTTTATTTTACATAATGCATATGATTACTACTTGTTTCTGCAACTTCTTTGCATGTGTTTTGATCAGGAGCTCCCGTACACACTGTAAACACTGAAACCTGGAAAATTCTGTGTTTGGCGGGAAAGCGTTTTCTCACAATTAACGGAAAATAAATTGTGTTGGTTTAGGAGGGAAAGAGCTGAAATGGTGCCATGGCAATGCAGTGTTTTTGTTTGAGATATTTACCATCTTTGCAGTACCACTCTTTTTTTCATCCCTTTTGTGAAGTTTTCTGTTGTTAGTGTTGGAAACTCAGAAGCGAAGACCAGGAGACTTGGATGTATCTTCAGCAGGATTCTTTATTGAGAACACGTGCTGTCGGCTAGCTGCAGTCCATAAAGTCTACTAAGGCATTGTAGTTTATATAGATTTTAGGGTGCAGGGGAGACAAAGCAAATGGGTGACGACCTTAAACAAAGCATGCAAATGAAGTATCCAGGTAAAGAGAACTGCCCCAGACTCTGAGTGTCACCAGTTCTAATCCAATCAGCATAACGATTCAAAAATGGGACAGGGCCTCCAAGAGCCAATAAAGACAAAAGGTGAGAATCTCAGTAATCTGGCTCATTTGATTTACAATAAAGAGAACAGGAACTGGCAGAAATCTCTTGCTGGAAACTTTGCTCAACAGAATAATTCATCTGATGTCATCATCTTTATCTTAAATGCTAAATACAATGTACTTCCCTTAGTTTTAAACAGATTCTTAAATTTGTAATCCCACAGGGTCCTTGAATGGAGATTGTTGTCTTTTCAGTGCGCCTGGGAATCCAGTTCACCTGAAAATGGTTACAGTGATTCTCAAGTTAACTGCTCGCTGGAGAGAGAGATTATCAGTAAGTAAACATTGGTCTCTTACTCACAAAAAGCTACTAAATGACCAGAGAACACTTTGAATATAGTGTCATATTTTACTGTTTTTATGGTGCTTTTGTGTCCTTTTTGAAAGCCTCAGTCGATTCCCTGTCCCAAATGGAACCCTAAATCCTCGCGATCCTCATCCAAGTCTACAATTACGTGACGTAATGCCACTTTGACTGTTGGGTAGAAGTCTGCTGCAGAGCTCACAGCCTTTGCAAAAGTGCGTGTCGAGGGCGCATCTTGGCCACAATGGGGGGGCCTCATGAGCACTCTTCTAAAATCTAAAATCATAGCTTTCCTGTAGCTCAAACAGTAGAGCGTGGCGCTAGCAACACCAAGGTCATGGGTTCGATTCCCAAGGAAAGCAAGAACTGACAAAATGTAAAATGTGTACTTTGAATGCAATGTAAGTCGCTTTGGATAAAAGCGTCTGCCAAATGGAAATGTAAAATGACAAATGGGACATTCTACGGTCTTCTAGACTTAACGAGCACTTAACGGTTTTGTAAGTGCACATGAAGTGTGCCATTTGGGACAGGCCCATTGTAATTACATGGACTGACCAGACTTCACAGTTCCTCTATAGACCTTATGCGGCAGAGAAACAAGCATGTAGTCATCTTTCGAAATTCATGTTTGAACTTCTGTTTTTGCCTAGTTCTGTATATTTCTATGGCATCACTGTCAAAGAGTAATTAGCTAGAAGTGGTTTTACTTATTGTAGAGTTAACAAAAGTTATCATGGGCATTATAATGTTTGAAGCGGATGTCATAACAAATGTCAGTGTTACGGGGAGATTTTAAAATGAGCGGTTTGGTCATAGATCTGTAAGATCTTACCTTCATGCTGTGGAAATACAAACCGGAAGACAGAACACAACGAGCCCAGCGATGAAAATGGGCGAGGCTACATAAGGTCCAGAGAGTAGATGGATAGAGTAGATAAACAGATGGATAGATCCTTCCTTCCTTCCTTCCTTCCTTCCTTCCTTCCTTCCTTCCTTCCTTCCTTCCTTCCTTCCTTCCTTCCTTCCTTCCTTCCTTCCTTCCTTCCTTCCTTCCTTCCTTCCTTCCTTCCTTCCTTCCTTCCTTCCTTCCTTCCTTCCTTCCTTCCTTCCTTCCTTCCTTCCTTCCTTCCTTCCTTCCTTCCTTCCTTCCTTCCTTCCTTCCTTCCTTCCTTCCTTCCTTCCTCCCTTCCTCCCTCCCTCCCTCCCTCCCTCCCTCCCTCCCTCCCTCCCTCCCTCCCTCCCTCTGCTATGTAAATTCAAGTTTCCGGTAGCAACAATTAAAACAAACAAAACAAGACAAGCAGCCCAATATATATATAAATATATTAAGCCCTGCTCACAGGGATGACTTAAAAAGCTGTATCGCCTGAGGGACAAACAATGCCCTCAGTCTTTTATAATTTTAGGATTAACTATTTCTTTAGGAAGGTCTGAATATGCTGCTCTTAAGGCAGAGAGGCACAGCGGGCTCGGTGCTTGATACCAGCTGACACAGTGTCACACTTAAACGTGTCCTCAGCGCCACAGGGTCTCTGTCCCTGAAGCTGACTCACACACATGCTGTCCTTAATAAAATCCTGCACTTCTTGCACCATTCTCAGCCTGATTTTTTTGTTGGGTTGGGCATCTACTAGGGTTGGGCATCGTTTTGATTTGAACGATTCTGATTCCGATTCCGGTTCTTAGTTTCGATTTAGGTTCTTTTCGATTCTCCACCGGTTTAACAATAGCATTAGCAGCAGTCATATTAGGACTGCTACTAGCGGGGGCAATTTGCATAAAGCTGTAAAAATATTAGTTCCCTCTGAAATGAAAATAAAGCCATCTTTTCAGGGTGAACTATCCCTTTAATAACGTTGGTTAGCGCAGGGTTGCCCGAGGAGGACAGTGGTCCTGTGCAGCATGTCAAACACGCTACACTCGTTAATTTATACAACACATACACTCACCTAATGGATTATTAGGAACACCATATACTGTGTTTGACCCCCTTTCGCCTTCAGAACTGCCTTAATTCTATGTGGCATTGATTCAACAAGGTGCTGAAAGCATTCTTTAGAAATGTTGGCCCATATTGATAGGATAGCATCTTGCAGTTGATGGAGATTTGTGTGGATGCACATCCAGAGCACGAAGCTCCCGTTCCACCACATCCCAAAGATGCTCTATTGGGTTGAGATCTGGTGACTGTGAGGGCCATTTTAGTACAGTGAACTCATTGTCATGTTCAAGAAACCAATTTGAAATTATTCGAGCTTTGTGACATGGTGCATTATCCTGCTGGAAGTAGCCATCGGAGGATGGGTACATGGTGGTCATAAAGGGATGGACATGGTCAGAAACAATGCTCAGGTAGGCCGTGGCATTTAAACGATGCCCAATTGGCACTAAAGGGCCTAAAGTGTGCCAAGAAAACATCCCCCACACCATTACACCACCACCACCAGCCTGCACAGTGGTAACAAGGCATGATGGATCCATGTTCTCATTCTGTTTACGCCAAATTCTGACTCTACCATCTGAATGTCTCAACAGAAATCGAGACTCATCAGACCAGGCAACATTTTTCCAGTCTTCAACTGTCTAATTTTGTTGAGCTCTTGCAAATTGTAGCCTCTTTTTCCTATTTGTAGTGGAGATGAGTGGTACCCGGTGGGGTCTTCTGCTGTTGTAGCCCATCCGCCTCAAGGTTGTGCGTGTTGTGGATTCACAAATGCTTTGCTGCATACCTCAAGTGTTACTGATGTAACGAGTGGTAATTTCAGTCAAAGTTGCTCTTCTATCAGCTTGAATCAGTCGGCCCATTCTTCTCTGACCTCTAGCATCAACAAGGCATTTTCAACCATAAGACTGCCACATACTGGATGTTTTTCCCTTTTCACACCATTCTTTGTAAACCCTAGAAATGGTTGTGCGTGAAAATCCCAGTAACTGAGCAGATTGTGAAATACTCAGACCGGCCCGTCTGGCACCAACAACCATGCCACACTCGAAATTGCTTAAATCACCTTTCTTTCCCATTCTGACATTCAGTTTGGAGTTCAGGAGATTGTCTTGACCAGGACCACACCCCTAAATGCATTGAAGCAACTGCCATGTGATTGGTTGATTAGATAATTGCATTAATGAGAAATTTAACAGGTGTTCCTAATAATCCTTTAGGTGAGTGTATTTGTAGTGCATCCTCCCGTGCAATAAATAAGTTTGTCACATGTGTTGCACTGTGCCGACCCAGGCTTTTAAAAAAAAAAGTGAAATAAAGCCACACTTTTGAGCGCCGCTTACCGTGCTCGATGGCTGCAACAGAACAAACGGGCGCAGCAAGCACTTCCGGAAATCCGGTGGCCACTATGGAAACTAAAACTTGCGCGTTTGGAACCGATGATCGGAATCGAAAATAAAATTTCTAAACGATTCCAATGGCATCGTTATTTTTTAAACGGTTCCAAGTTGGAACCGGTTCTCGATGCCCAACCCTAACCACCACCAATTTGCAGCATCCACCTGCTTGATGGGACGGTAGCCATAGTGCGCCAGAACACCCACCTTATTAGTGGAGAGGTGAGTCAATACAGGGATGATTAGGAGGCCATGATGATGGACAGATGCCAATGGGCAAATTTGGCCAGGATGCTGGGTTTAAACCTCCACTCTTTTTTCGAAGGACGTCCTGGGATTTTTAATGACCACAGAGAGTCCGGACCTCAGTATATCGTCTCATCCGAAGGACAGTGCTTTTTGACAGTATGTGTCCCCATCACTATACTGGGGCATTAGGACCCACACAGACCACAGGGTGAGCACCCCCTGCTGGTCTCACTATCACCTCCTATTTTCCCAGGAGGTATCCCATCCAGGTACTGACCAGGTTTTACCCTGCTTAGCTTCAGTCTTGGGCTACAGGGTGAACTGGCTGCTGGCTTAATCAATCAAAACAAACCATTATTTAAAAAAAAGCTATCATTATTAGCCTTTTATTGATATTAGGGATATTTGCCTGATGCTTGGTATATAAGAAGAAGTATTAGTATCGCCCATCCCAACTCAGTTTCTGTTGTCATGCTGTTAAGATGGCCTTGTTTTAACAAAGATACAGCGTGTCTTTAACACGTGTTGACACACACAGCGAGAGACTGGTAAAGCCTCAGTGAACAGAGCACCAGTTATTAAACAGTGTGTAATGGAGAACTCAGAGACACACCTGTGTGTCATTTATCTTCTCTTCAGCCCAACACACGCCATATTCCATCCTTAGCACAGATTTCCTTCTCTCGCAAATATTTTTATCCCTCAAATCCTTCATAATACAATTTCCCTGTGAAAACGCAGCATGTTCCACCTGGTTGCCTTTAATTTTGCAGGGTATTAGCTTTGCATTATTTCCAGTGTTGGAAATGCTGTCATGAGTTTTGGGATATTGTGCATGAACAGTATGGGTAACTGGGTCAGCACTAGTAAATTTAAAGGGATAGTACATGATTTATTTACTCCACCTCATGTTTTTCCAGACTGGCACAGCTTTTGCTCCCTGTTCACTTTTATTGTATGGAAAAGAGCAGCAGGAACATTCTAATATTACATATAAAGTTGTATATATTGTATTAGCTTTGACATGCTGATTTTGAAAATAAAAAAAGTTTTGTTTAACATCTCTTTTAACACTCTACATTTGTGTCTAAGTCTGTGCACTAGCTGGAGCGTATCATGTTGCCCTACTTAGCTAATGAGAATGAATGAATCTCTTTTTGTTTTTGTTTTGTTTTTCAAAGCATATTCACACACGCTGACACAGACTCACTTTGTGAAGCAAAATTGAGACGAGCGTTAAACCGGATAAAAATCTTCTCATCACTCTGCAGTTACTACTATTTTCAGAGACAGGTAAAAAAAAAAAAAAAAGCGAGTGTGTTTGGAACGGCTAACACTTCAGTAAATCTTCACTGCCGGTCTGACAGGAATAACACTGTGATTTCCTTATATCATAACCGGAGTCATTTTTCAGCTCCAATAAACTCTACCTTTAGCTGCTGTTTCCCAATTCAGCAGCGTAATATGACAGGTAATCCAGTATTAAAAATGTTCTCTCCATTTATGATTATGATATCGCTAAAGTTTATGCTTTGCTTCGGGGGAAGTTCTTTTTCAAAGTGTCATCATCAATATCAGCCGGTTGTCAGGTTCATTTCGGGCTTAACTTTGAGGTCAGCTTATCCTGTGCTTGGCTTTGTGTGACTGATGTCTGGAGAAAAATCCCAGCATGCTCCACATAGTGTGTGTGAGTCACTGATTCAGCCCCTGTGTGTGAGTCAGCTGGTGGAAGAATTTAGAGGACACTCAGGCCGAGAAATGAGGGGGATTTTAATTATCACATCATTATATCACTTTGTGTGCTGTGTGTGTGAGATCGAGTGAATTGGTTTCAGTTGCGTTGTGTTAGTTATGTGGTCCAATGTGATGGGTCATAACATGCTCAAGATGTTCACTGTGAAGAGGGAGTGTGCAGGGCTTAGAAATCTTTTGAACAGTCAGCTGACAATATCAGCTAATGGCAATTTTTTAGCATAGATATGTATACATAGGCGCCATTCAACTGCTCCAGACACTGTGGTGCGTGCGCCATCTTGGAATGTCAGCATGTCACAGAATCAATAGGTGCATTCGACTTAAAGCGTCGCTGCGCAGACCGAACTGTGTATGACATTAATGTACAACGAGAGCGTTTCAAAACCATATGGAGCCGTCAGCTCTCTAAACACTTTGATGTCATACACCGATCGACCTGTGCAGCGCCGCTTAAGTTGAACACACCTAATGATGCCACAACTTTGCACAGCTTGTTGTTGTGAAACCACCAAGATTTAAATTCCCGAAGAAATGGGATAACTTTTAACATGTGAGAATGTGTTGGTTTGTGTCAATGTATTATCTCAATATTACAGGTTTTATAGGGTGAATTCAGGGTGATTGAGCTACTTTTTGCCATTGAGATGACTTGGAAAAAGTGTCCGAATCGCCCTGAATTCACCCTATATGGTAACTTTTTAATGTCGTGTTAGCTGACGCCTTCGTCTTGTTGTATTGGGTTAGTTCAGCAAAATCATCTGCTAAACTATTGCAGATATAGATATTCATACATGCGTATAGCTATGGTTGCAAATGCTCAGTCAACTTGCTTTCGAATGTTCACAGACCGGCTTTGATTGTTCCAATATGACGCCAGGCTTACCCAATAGCCACTAATGAGGCATCTATGTGTTTATATAGGGTACAACAGGGCTAAAGGCACACCTTAAGAAAAATGTGCTTTTCACTACTCCTATAATGTATGATATACAGAAAAATATATATGTTTGTATTGAACATTAATGGAGCAACAAAGTTTGTGTGAAAATAAATCATAAAAGTGGTTTATTTTATTTAAAAATCTTAAAAATGTGTGTCGAGGGGGGCAAAAGGCACACAGTATTGATACAAATACTCTGGCTAAAATAATATGTTTTTAATAATGTCTAAGTTAATAATTGTTAAAAACAATCACTTTAGCAAAGTTTGAACTATTTTCTGTTTATTTTGATGAATAAAATAATTCATTTTTGATAAATTAATATGCTGTCATATTGTTAATATATCAGAAAAATATAGAAACTACTATACTCTCTATACTCTCAATCACAGCTTTAATATTTAACCCAACTATGACGACTTCCGCTTTGAGAAATCCGGAAATGTGAAAAGGGTCTATGGTCAACCCCAGAAGTCAGATTTTGGTTAGGAAAAATGATCTATTCTGATTGATTGTTGCATGTCCTGTTGTGTTGTTTGTTGTGAAGGATGGTATGACCATATATGGTTTAAAATATTTAAATAAAATATTTGTGTGATATTCTTTTTTATCAATAGACAAATGGACAAATACAAATGTTTTTTTTTTTTAATTGAAGAAAATAATTGGCCAAGTTTTATGTATTTTCTTTTCTTATTCTATTAGTTCTATTTCTATTCTATTGGTTTAGTTTCACTGTTTATTTTATATAAGCACTTTTTAAAACTTTGTTTTAAAGTTGCCATGAATTGGAAATCCATACATTTTCTAAATACGTACACTCTCAGAAAAAAAGGTACAGTGGAGGTGCAATTTTGATCCTTAGGGAACAAAACGTATAACTTTACCTTTAAAGGTACACAATTGGTCCTTAGGGTACAATTACCCCTACAATTAACCATTGGCAGGCAAGTTCGGTCCTAGTGAGTCGCTGTCCTGCAGAGTTTGGCTCCAACCCTGAAAGACATCTATAGAAGCTCTTATTGAGAATTAACAGAGGTTTAGATGTTGGTTTATTGGAAATATGTGCCAACAGTGTCCTTTTGTTGGGCAGTTTGACTCTTGGCTTTTTATGTGAGTTTGTGGTTTTTGTAACGGTGTTAACAAAACACATCATCTGTTCAAATCAAAATAAGCCATAAACAAAAATTGTCATGAAGAAAAATGTTTGACTGAACTCATCACTGACTAAAACTATTAATAAATAATATTCACCAACAATACTTTCTTGCCACAGATCAGGCATTCTGAATTTTGTTTTTTTAACTCATTCTAGGGGGGAAAAAGTTTAGACGCATACAGATATCAAGAATCAGCATATGAATCTCAACAATGGTGACATACTTAATGCTACAATGCATGCTGGGAGCCATGAGTTTTATACTGTGGTGGCTTAGTAGGGTTGGAGCTGAACTCTGCAGGACATCAGCTCTCTAGGACCGAACTTGCCTACCCCTGACTTACTGTGCGTTCACACCGCCGCCGGCGAGAGCGTCAAACTTCGCTCTGGCCGCCCTGCCATCGACGCTGTAGAAAGATTCGTGGACGCGCTGCCGCTCTGACGTAGATCGAATGCTTGGTCTTTTTTAAAACTGCATTTAAAGGGGCTGCAAAGCAAACAATCATGTTGATCTGCGTTTGTGCAGACTGACCACAGGTAGGGTATAACTGTAATATAACCTCATGGGATCATTTAAATGTGAAAGTTTAAAAAAGCAGATCGATGGAAAGAACTTAACAATTATAGTTACATGTTTGCTAACGAAATAAACCAATTAAAAGCCATTTGTGTGGTGTATAAATAAGTTTGCGCGTCTTCTTATCAAACCCGCCTCACCAGCAGTGATCAACTTCTCCTCTATTTTGCTGGGGAACTAATGTGGTCGGAACCAAAGTTTACAGCACTGCGTTCTCTGGAATCCTCTCAAGCGGAGCACTTCTATATTCCCATTGGTTGCCGCCGAACCGCGTCATAGCTCATTACCATAAAGTTGACCTGATTCCAACTCTCCTCAACGCCCAAATCGTCCAAGACGCGCCGCGCCGCTCTCGCCGCCGCTCGCCGCCGGGCTCCCATTGAAAATGAATGACTTCCGGCCACTTTGACGCTCTCGCCGGCGGCGGTGTGAACGCACCATTAGAGGTACAAAAATGTACCCTTAAGGGTACAGCCCCAGTGACAAGCCATTGGACCCCTAAAGGTACAATTATGTACTTTATTTTCTGATAGTGTATTATTGATCTTATTGTATTTCATCCATGCATAATTGCGTCATTGCATTTATTTATTTTTTTAATCGATCTTCAGTTGAAATCATTGATTTATCTCTGGTGACATAATCCAGACTTCTCCAATAATTTCATCCTCATAAACCCCGCCCTTTTCTTATAACTGACTGCAAGCTCACATTCAGATCTGCCTCCGTCCAATCAACAACCGATGGGTTTTATCCAGGTCTCTTTTTTTATGTTTTACGTTTCAACTTTGATGTATGTCACAATACGGAAAAAAAGATCTGTAACTATTTCAGTTGCATTGTCATTTTAAAGGTGCTATGTAAATGATGCGTTATCTTTTTACATTTATGCATGTACTGTAGCAGATGGTTTTCATCCAAAGTGACTTACACCAGAGGAACAAAAGCAGTTTGTTAAAGTGCTTCCACAGTTACTTGTAAATAATAGATGCACTACTAAACTACATTAAAATTGTGATTTTTCCAAAACTATTTCAAAAGTGTTTTTCAAGCATGATCATTGTGTCTCAGGCTGATCATTCATTTTATCACGTCCGTGATTCAGAATCATGAAGCTCTCTTTTTGATTCATGGCAGTATACATGATCTCTGTGTGCTTTGATGAATGAATTCACAGAGCTGTGCATGGGTTCATATTGTGCTGATTGCTTTGCTGCTTACTGAAATGTTTTCTTGTGTGTTTGTGGTGGTGGTGTTCTTTGCCCATTTCCTTCTTTCTTATCAGCACTCATTACGTTTTCAGGGTTGAGGTGTGTGTTGGCTTTCCTCTTGTGCACACACATGTACATCTATGTGAGAACATTCATTGATACAATGTAATCTCTAGCTCCTTACCCTAACCCTCTAACCCTACCCCTAAACCTACCCATCATTTTTACATTTTCAAGCATCACTTGGTGATTTGTGAGCTGTTCTCTTAATGGGGTCCAATAAATGTCCCCACAAGGACAAGGATATTGACATCTTTGTGGAAGCCAACAGAGGCAGACAGTGTGGTGGATACGCCACTCTATTAAAGGTCCCGTTCTTCGTGATCCCATTGTTCAAACTTTAGTTAGTGTGTAATGTTGCTGTTAGAGCATAAATAATACCTGTAAAATTATAAAGCTCAAAGTTCAATGCCAAGCGAGATATTTTATTTAACAGAAGTTCCCTTTCAAAGCCTACAGCGAACGGCTGGCTTGGACTACATCCTGGTACTATCTTCATAAATGACGTCAGTAGAACAGTAAAACAGACTAACCTCCGCCCACAAGAATACGCGAAAAAGGGGGCGTGGTCTTGTTGC